>JAULBS010133097.1:0-13266 GCA_032355785.1 Symmetromphalus regularis | reverse complement strand
AGGTATTTATTGTATTAATTTCTTATTATAAGGACATAAAATTTCTATGAAAATCTGTTAACGAATTGACCTATTTAAAAAAATCTTCACTCTCAGAAAATGTGCACATGTCATAAAAGTGGTATGTCATCTTACATTCGTGATACCATTTCACCTACTTACATTCCGTCTGAGTTTTTATTCTCATATTCCAATAAAATATCACTATTGCGGTCATTTTCCGAGAACACTGTGTCACGAAAAATCAATGCCGCCATTACATTTCGATACAAAATCGGCCGGATATTGATATAAAAAAAGAAAATTTTCACCGCAAACCATGCCACGTTTCTAACAGGATGTTCTTAGCATTACCTAAACTGCGCATGTCAAGTTATGACGAATTTGGCGGTAAATATAAGTTAAAAAGACACAACGGGATATCCCGTTGTAAAGTCTTAACAGTTTTTTTTTATAGCGGGATATCCCGTTAAAAAGTCGCAAAGGGTTAATTACAGAAATGGAGAATTTTTCACTAGCCCACCGGACCAGATCTAATTAAAATTTGCTATCCTGCCAGAATTTCTACTAGCCTATAGAACAATAATAATATATAATTTTTTAACAACCAAGCAAATGAATAAAATTGTATGTGACATTTCTAGAGCTTTTATGCTTTCTAGTTTGAATATTGAGTTTCCAACAACAAAAGGTTTAACACGGCATTTTTTGAGGAATTGTACATTAACCATGATTTAAATTTTTACCTAACTCTGTGTTTAGCCAACTGTCTTTCCATACACGCTGTGGTTTTTTTTCATACTTCTCTGTCCTTTTCTTCGTGTGTTTTGCAGTGGTTTTGCAACACTATCCAAATAAAATTATCTCCACATTATCAAATGATTTCAAAAGTTGAACCACGCTTAGTAGCATTGCTTTTTATCCAAAAATAACTGACACTCGGCATAGCAACTGTAACTTCTCAGCAATTTCCAGTACCACAGAAACTAAAATTATTATTTGGATACTGTGCAGACGGAAGAAGTAAAACAGCTGAGAGTCTTTAATTAACAAAACTACATTGATGCTGTACATGTATTGTGAATTTCGTCATCATTCTGAACCCTTTGTTTAAATTATTTCAAATTCTGGTGTGGCATATATGGAATAGTGGATTCGAAGACCAAAAAAATTTACTGTCAATAAGAAAAATACAGCTCATCCGTTGGAATGGTTGTCAGAATTTTTAGTCGCATTTGGCGAGCAGGCCAGTACTTTCTGCACCCCTTTGATAATAGACTGGATGCATTTACCAGACATTTCTTGTCTCTCTTTCATTTTCTTATTAACTGTTTTATTAGATTCCATTCTTTCCCACGAAAATCCTTTAAAAGTTTCTTCTATTGCCATTTATTATTTCTGAAATCATAAATTGCCAGTGACTAGTAAAATTAGGCCTGTTACCAAGCCAATTTTGACTTGAATATTTAGAGATTTTAACAATTATCAACATTTTCCTGTTTATGCAAACCGTATGCTGGATTTGTTTAGGAGGGGGAGTAAAAAGCCAATGTAAATTATATTAATCCTTAAAATCTTAATCAAAATCCCACTCAAAATTTGCATATAAATTTCAGTGGGGGCTAAGGGGTCAGAAAATTAATACACTTAGAACATAGGATAAAATGATAATTATGGACAACCCCCACTAAATGTTCTTTAACATTTATTTTGCAGAAAATTGCACAAAGGTTTTTAGCTTTATTTGTGTGGACGATAATGATCCCAGTGATGCAGAAACACTAAGCTCCTGCAGCACTTACAGCGATGAATCATGGGAAGAGTTTAACAGCCAGTGCGAGGGTTCACCACAAAATGAGCAAACACCAACAGACTCATCCGCAGAGAGATTGGGAAAACAAACCGAGAGACATGACAGTGATAGTGATTCTGTGGACAAGTCTTGGTATTCATTAAAAAAACTGGCCAGTGTTTCATCTAACAGCAGTGGAATCAGCAAACCTGTTCAGAAAAAATCTTCCACAATGAGTAATTTTGACAGTTTGCCTTTGAACAACACTCCTTCTACACGAACAAAAGTTCTAATTCCCAAGAAGGTAAAGAAAAAAAATCTGACCAGCATTGATAAGTCTTCAAGCTTGAATAAATTAGAAGATATTCCTAACACTGAACGTTGTGTGTCCCCAGTTAAGAACTCTCTCGAATATGAAGCTAGTTCAGAAGATTCAGCTTTCGAGCCACATCAAGATATACCATGTTTGTCATATAAGGCTGACATCGTACGTGCATGGGTAAACCAACTGCATGAGAATGGAACCAGCACCGAGCTCTGTGACAGTGGGGTGTTTAGTTGTCAGTTGAAACAAGACAATGCTGAAGATAAAGTTACAATTAAAACAGAAGTTCAAGATGATGCCCAATATGATGCCGCTCTGAGGACGGATAATCGTAAATCTGATGGCTCGGCAGAGTCTAGTGCCACCTACATCATTCCAGCTGGGAACGAATCTCTACCACATTATGAACACAATCCTAATTTGTATGACAGTTATCAAATGGAAGGAACCGTGTGTGCAGAGATAAGTTTTGAAAATGTTTTTTCTCCACAGAAACAAAGAACAAATTCAGCAGATTTGGCAAAGTTTGTTAAAAAGTCAACCCCATCACGCCGTATACTAAGAGCTAGAAAAAGATTTAAACCACCACTTTTATCAATGACTGAACAGCAGTTGCAAGAGTTTTTTGATTCTCCACATCCAGATTTCACAATGTTCTATGCTTCGTCAACACAACACATGGATACAGCTTCAGACATCAATGGTTATAAAGCTGAAGTTGAAGACTCGGGAACAGTGTTCAGTTCTGCTTTAAAAGGTAAAAATCATGAACAGAGGTCTGAAAGAAAGATTTCCAGTGTTCTGAATGCTAATTTAAATGGACCTACATTAAGAAATCAAAACACAGGATCTGTCCCCAATAACTATGTAAATGATCATCAGCCGCCAAAGAAAACTTCTCTTCAACCAACTAGATTACAGTTTTCAGATGTATGTGCTAAAAATAAGTTGGTGCAAACACCTAAGAAAAATGTTATAAATTGTGCCGATCTAACAACTCACAGAAATCATTCATCAAATTTTCAAGACAATGGTATTGAGCATGATAAACAACAGAAACTGATTATCACAGATACAACATTTGTCATTCCTCCATCTGTAGGTACATCTTTTGAAAGACTTGAAAAAATGATGGAGCAAGGAAGGACACTGAAGAGTTGGAATCAAATGATACAATCTGTTCCTTCAAACTTCAGCAAAAATGCTTCTAAAATATTGTGTCTTTCAAGCATACCAACTGACACAGAGAATTCAAAACATTCCGACCAAAAGTCTATTTCATCCAGCAACAATTTTACTGTTGGGTCCAGTGATGAACGCTCATCAGACAGTCCTAGTTCAGAACAGGATTTGTTTTTCATTAATAGGCAAAACTTAAAGCGAAGTGAAAGAAATTCTCTGAGGACATCAAAAAACCCAGTGGAAATGTCTCCTGTTAGTCGGTTATCATCTTTGCGGCTGTCAAGTCCCATTCCATCAAGACAAATGACAGTTGTATCGAGTGCCAAAAAAATGAAAGAAAGTGATATGTGTTGCCTTCGTAATGAAAATACAGCTGGTGTTGCAGTATTTTCTAGTTTTCCAAAAGCTGCCATAACTTCCAACATTTTTTCCAATTGTTCAAAAGGTAAAACACTTGATGTATCTCTTGGTAGCCTAAAAACAAGAAAAGAAAATGGCTCTGAATTTCCAAAAGCTCGTAGACAAAGAAGTGCATGTGTGTCTACCAAAGATCAGAAACCAGATGTGAGCAACTTTGATGATAAACTCTTAAAATGTCAACAAGATATAGTTTGTTCAGCTTTGCCTTCCAAATGCCTAAATTCAAAAACCACCTTAAGCTTAGAATCATGTTTGTTTAATTTTCCAAAAGGTTCAGATAAATCTTCCATCCGCTCGATCACTGGAAAGACACAAAGACCAGAACATTGGAAAAGCATGAGTAGAATTTTTAAAAACAGTTCTAATGATCTCTTGAATTTGCCGTATAATTTAGAGCATCCTCGCATACATGATTTAAACTTGAAGAAGCGAGGGCTGCTTCAGAAGAATGTTCAGGTGAAACGACTACAGAAGCAAACCAGTACACCTGTAAAGAGACATGTGACTCCAATGAACCGGTCACAGTTTTGTTTGAATGAAACACTTTCAACTATAGCAGACGTAGATGCTGATATGATTGAACATACAGACAATGAGGATCAGATTATCACATTAAGTCCATGAGATGGCTTCTTAAGAACATTTGTGTGTTGAACGAAGAACAAATTTACTACTTTTGGTTCTCAGTGCCTCATAATACAATAAATATGTATTTCTTGTTATTTAAAAAGTAATATATTAATTTAACTTGTAATTTGTTTGTTCTTTTAAATGAATATAATGAAATGTCACTTGTTAAATTTTATTTATTTTTATTATAATTTAATTTTTGATGATACTAAATTTTCTGTTAAACTGTTTATGTCGTACATTTTCAAGAGAGAATTTATTTATTTTTTTAATAAAAGGTAGCGGTCATTTTTGGCATGGTTTCTCCAAGAACTTTATCGAATTTTTGGGACATTTTTTGGAGCTTTTCAAATAAATTTTTTTTTTTTTATTTTTTTTTTTTTATAAACAACACCACTAGAGCACATTAATTTATTAATATTTGGATATTTTTACATGTACTCAAGAGTGAGCCAGCCTCCAACAGGTTTTGATCCACTGTCAACTGTTTGAGAGTCTGACATTCTACTGCTGGACCACCGGGGCTCACTACATATGTAATAACGTATGAAAGTTATTTTTGATTCACATACTGCAGTCAACAGAAAGACCTTGACTGAGGTCAATATTTTGTTAAAAGTTCACATAATCATATTTTCTCTTATTAATGTTTCTTGGTGCACACTGTCATGTTCAGGACTGATGTAAGCAAATGATTAATCGCAATGATAATATACATTTTTTTAAATTTTGTATTACAAAGTAAAAACCAAGAAACCAGATATGTTTCCACATTGTTATGTTATCCTTTGTTTATTAAAATACTATGAATTAAATATTGGAAAATTTACCACTGAATCCAAATTTGATCTGTAGTTTTACATGAAATATATTTAGTTAAATTTAGATGTTATATTTATATATAAGTCATGTATGATTTACAGCTAATAATAATATGTTATGGAATTGCACAAATTCAAAATCTGCCTAACCTGAAAATAGGTTATGCCAAAAACATTTGAATAACATATTTTGATTTGCATAACCTATCATTGGAAAAATTCTCACATCTGATATTTGATCGTTCTCAGTAAATCTGCCAAAGATTTAAGACTACTAGTGGAAGCATTGCAATTTCTGATTGGCTGCATTTTGAAGGAATTCCCTTTGGCAACATCTAACAACCAATGAGAATACATTACAGTTTCCAACATAAGTAGTCTAACAAGACTGGTATTTGTAATTTCTGTTACATGTAATTATGATTCTACATGTCAGAAATCAGTAATGTTATTTGAACTCCGAGAAAAGATGAAAAAAAGATTTTTACACTAACGGTAAATCGTTTATGCAAAATAAATTGTGCATTTAAAATATATGACAGTGAAACGTTTATTTTTTATATTAATTCAGTACGTTATCATCACATCCTTAAATGTTGAAATTATCTAGAGAAAGTTGTGTTTTCTAATAATTTTAATCAGTACGTGCTCAAAACTAAATAATCACTAAATGCTACATGAAATGGTGGCTTTAATGGTCAATTAAAAGTGTTACTACACTTCGTTTGTTTGTTATTGTCAGAGATATTATATAACTTAACATCAATAACCCAGTAGCGGATTCAGGAGGGTCAAAACACACACACTCTCATTATTTATTTATTTTATTTTTTTATATATACCTTTTTCCGAGTGAAAGGACGTGAAAATTAACAATTTTCCCCCTGATTTCTATACACTCATCACTTTTGGAACCCCTTTTCATAAATCCTGCATCTGTGCCTGTAACCAGTGTAAATACAACCACTCTCTTTACAAATATTAATGTTTCTTCCATCAATGGTTGTCATGTTTTATTTTACATTTTTTATGAGTGTGTTGAAACATTAATTCATGACATACCCCAGTATTTTCAAACATTGCAATCTAATTTTCTAATAGTAGTCTTGGAGCAGATTTAGAACTTTGGAATAGTGTGGCTCCAAACTGAACAAAGAAAAGAAATTCTGTCTTTCTGCTTTAAATTCTGGTTTTTAAAAAGAAAATCACTAAAGGTTGCAAGCCATTCTGAGCCCTACCCCCCACTGAATCCTTTTTTGATTAACAACAACCCCCCACCCCTAGCATAATAAAAAAAAATCGGCTGTTGGGGGCCTACTAATCTAAATCCATTCCTGCTATATGGATTACACCATCTGTCATAATCTGAGTATAATCCATCTTAATCAGAACTTTGGATAGCATTGTTTGTAAATAGCATGACAGTTTGAATGGGTAATGATTGAGGGTCTTGGAACTGATGAAATAAGTAAATATTCAGAAAATATTTTTTCTTGGTGGTCACTTACTAACTGGGATATGATGTCACTTGTGATATAGGTTAATAGACATGTTCTTTGGACATACATGCGTGTTGGTTAAGTAATTTCTGTTTATGGTCAAAGGACAACTTCGCTTTTGGTTATCATCCAATCAAAAGTGAAAACAACCTAGCAGAATTTTGTAATTACATGTTCATTAATTTGGACATATACATGCACTGCCAATTCTTGTTAAGAATTTGTATTTGCTAAAAAACATTCTTACACCAAAATAAAGATTAAATGGTCATCTTGACAAAAATTAGGGGGTTTTGTCTTGTATGTAAGGGGCCTTTCAGAATTGGCAATAAATGAATAAAAAATAAAATAAAATTTGGTGATCTATTTATAAAATAAAATCTGTAAATGATCTCTAATGAAAAATGGGTTATATAATGTTAGACCTGCAATTTGTGAAATTATTCACAAATTTTCACAGGCCAAATGTAAAATGTTAAAGAACCTTTAATTTTAGAGTTGTAGGTAATAAGTCCATTGGATCTTACTTTTAAACTTTTTGTCATACATTTGTGAAACAAAAATAAAATAAAATGCATACAAATTTATTTCAAAAGTTAAAGATTTATACACTTTTGGCATTACAAATAAAACAAGATCTTTACCCATCATTGATACAAATGTACATTGCCGTCTAAAACACTTTTATTTTGTACAGTTTAAAAGTGTAATTTTAATAACTTTCTTTTGAATATACAGATGAACTCTGATAGAAATGTCATCAAGAAGTGATAAAATTCTCATTTTCCCTGGTTCCAATCAACAAATTATTTTTTGGTGTGCATGATAACGGCTGGAGAGAACACAATGTTACATGGTAGCCTTTTTCCCTGGCTAGATCTGCCCGGTCTGTATCAACCAGATTGCTGCAGTAACGCCCTGAAACATAAAACAGTCATTTTGTAAACCATTTCAACCTTTTTTTAAATCAGTCTTGACGTTATAGTTAAAGTGTCAACTATATGTTTCATGAATAAATTAATCCAGGTGGAATGTAGTTTTATATAGAAAGAATATGGCGTCTGATTCAAACTGGAGATCAGTCTGAAATTTTAATGTGCTGCTATGGCACTTAATTACCATTATTAAAGCCTTTTACTGTAGCATTGTGACAGCAATTTTCAGAAAACAAGGATACTATATAATATATTAAAGAAATTGCAGTAAAATTCAGCTGCAAACCAATTTTATGGTGGCTTTTACACAGCTACCCCAAATATTAAGGACTGGAATAAAAATATGGAAGGACCATATATTCTTGGACATGGATTCCAGCAGCACATATTCCCATGAAGCTGTATGTTATTACATGTACTGTTATTATGTTGCATTTGAAAACTACCTCATACAACAGATTCATAGGCTTTTCTATGTGGCAATATTGTTTCCAAAGTTTGCAAATAAACTTTGAAGAAAGTCATGACAAAGTAAAGAGGAAACCTTCTGCCGCCACATAGGCTACTCTTTCTGATAAGCAGCAAGGGATCTTTTATATCCACTTTCCCACAGACATGACAGCAAATATCACAGCCTGCAAATTGGTCCACTGAGAAGGATCGATCCGACAACCGACTGGTTCACAGACAGAATGTTAGGACTGGAATCCAGCTAAATTTTCCTTTCGCACATTTTACAGAACCATCAGTTAAAAAATAAAGAATTTATGTTTCTAAAGATTGGATAGTAAGTTTTCAATTATCTACCTTGGTCCTCCAACTTCATGTTAAACTCAGTTTGATCTGCAGCATGGCCAAGAGTTAGAAAATCCTACAAAACAGCAGATATAATACTTGTAGTTTTAAGTTGGCAAACTTTTAAGTCTTAACCATATAGATCTATATGCAATGTATAAACTAACATTGAATTAAAATCTCAATATATGAACAAAACAGACCATCTTTTACGCATGACACATTTGTTTAAAGTACTATTCCCCAGTTCACTACACAAATATAATTGCAACACTTAAATTCTTAGCTTATTTTGTTAAGTGTTTTATGGTACACATAAGAAAAAGAAATGATCTTGAATGGCTTTCATGTTTTAGAAGGTAACATTCTTAAACACTGGCTAATGGAGTGTGTATTGTAGTAATAAGTTTTCACAAATCCAGACCAAAAACCCGTGACAGAGTTTGTCAAAAAAATATGAGGAGGTGCAACACAGTGTCTATGAAAAAATGTGGGGTGGACACTAGTAGAAATGATTTGTAAAAACTAAATGTGTGCAGACATACACTCACAGTGGCAGATCCAAGGGACGGTTTGGGGGATCTAAACCTTCCTTTCAGCCACCAATTTAAAATGTTTTTTTCCTAATATAATTTGGCTATAACTAACTGGACAAATACACTCAACCAAACAATAAAGTACTGTAATTCAGGAAATTAATGCGACATCAAATTATCGTGAGTCGGCTACCCCAGCCATGAAATGCGACATTAAATTATCGCGAGTTGTTTACCTTATCCACTTCAATTTATTGCAAATAGTACATCGCTTGCTTTATAAATTGTTAGTTTTTCCTTCCTTGTAGATTATTTTATCTTGCAACAATCAGTGTGTTAATCCTGTTTATTAATTAGTTGACTGAGCTTACTATTACTTCCGAATAGTCCAGAGTACTTCCAGATAATACTTTCTTGACAACCACGCTTGGCATGGCAATTGTATCTTTGGAGTTTGTGTTATTTTAATTGATTGGCTTGTTGTCTTTTGTTCACTAAAAACCACATTATTTGAAAATGAGGTAATTTTAAAGCATTAGTTGTATTAATTCGTTTTAGATAGTAGTATCAATAACCAGAAAAAAATTTTTCATTGAGTATATCTGAACTTCTATTACCCCATCCCAGATTTGCCAAAAAGGTGTTCATATCCACATACTGGTAATTATATTAAGAAAAATAGTTTTTAAAAGAAAATGTTAAGATGTATACTCACCTTGTATGTTATTCCTGCTTCAGTGAAGAGTTGACTTCTGGGATAGGTAATCAAATGTGTTTTCTGAATGCTTCCATAGCAGCAAGGACAGATGACAAAAGATGCATTGTTGTCAAGGCAATTCTGTAAGACCATATCGGTTGCTACTCCACATGCATGGAGACTGACCCCAATGTCAAAATACCCATCAAAATACTCCAGGTTACACTAAAACAAACACATAGTTGTTACATTATCAAATGCAGAACATTAAACGAATGCTGAAGTCTACAGGGCTGCATATAAAATGGATTAATGGTACAAGAAAATAAGAAGAAAAAAAGTTAAGTTTTTTTTTTTTAACGATGCCTCTAGTAAAGTTAAGTTTGTTTTATTTAACGATGCCTCTAGTAAAGTTAAGTTTGTTTTATTTAACAACGCCTCTAGAACACATTGATTTATATTTTATCATCGGTTATTGTACATCAATTATATGGTCATTCTGACATGTATTTAGATAAAACCCGCTGCCGCCACATAGGCCACTCTTTCTGATAAGCAGCAAGGGGTCTTTTATATGCACCATCCCACAGACAGGACTGAACATATCTCGGCCTTTGATGAACCAGTTGTGGACCACTGGTTGGAAGAAAATAAGAATGATGAAATAAAAAGTTTAATACACACATAGGTTTAGGATTAATGAATGATACTAATATGGACTCTTTCTCACATATATAAATAAGACTGAGGTGCAAGAACGCTGCATGATGAATCCTCTTAACACACATTGCCACATACGAGTATAAATGTAGATTTTGCCACTACGAGTATACTCATAGTAAAGCCAGTGCTACACTACAGTGAATTAAAGATGCCAGCAATGTTTATAACTCATCGATACGTTTGCTGGCAATGGGGAATAACAAATTAATGTAATGAAGTTAAACATGTTTAAATTTCTTCACATAAATCACAATGCTGACTTAGTATAATTGTAGTGGCAAAGGGAAGAAACCTACTATATTGTGTTCGGCAGTCAACGTGTTAATTGCATAGGCATTGTGTGAAAATATTTTATGCAATTAATCAGAAATGTTAATTTATAGTCGTGTGACTAGTCTAGTAGCATCTGGTATATTTTTATATATATTTATGTTTATCAAACAGTGATTACAAATATTTGAAAGATACAATGTAAGGAATTCTTTGACTATAGAAATGGTTCTATACAACAAAATATATAAATAACAAGAATATGCTATTACCAGGAATGCAATTAAGTTGACTAGACTACATATATAGTATGTTAGCTTTTTGAGAAACAGAGTGCTGTAATACAAGAGAGTATTTTGCCATGACAACACACCTGAAACAAAATCACATTGGTCAGTCTGAGCTGTTCTATTCTTTGTCTGGCTTTCATTAACGATTCTTCCTTGTTTTCAATCAAGTAAACCTGCAATGTGATAAGAAGAGTTAAAACAATATCTTTAATTTAACAGCATTTCTGGGTTTTATTTCTAAAATTTGACTTGATACACTTGAAGCTGACACTGGCAAACTTAGCATCATTTCATCAATAAACTAAGAATCTTCAGTTTCACTTCAAAAACATTAAGCTTAGTTAAAATAATAAAATATGTATATTAATATTACATAGTTTTATTTAAATTAATATATGTTTTTGTTTAATAAAATGTAAAAAGATGTGAATCTTTTACATTCTAACTGGACATGTTTATGACATAGACTTTGGAAGAGTATTGAATTCTGGATTGCAGCCACACAGGTGATAAAAATTTGGTCTAAGCTATGAATTCAGCAAAACAGAAATCAATTAAGGATTGTTGTCTTTTTATGTAAGCATGAAGTGAAAAACTGATGTGTAAACTTTATGCAACCCTTGGAATTGCCTGCGGCAATCAACAATGCCGTGAAGATTACCACAGAGTTATTCATTCACTCAGGCACTTTTTGTTACCACAGACAAATTTTTTTTTTTCAAGATGTAGTTTTTCTTATTATTAAAAATAAATTATATTTTACACTAAAATTTCCATGGAAACTATTTCTCCACAGCATTTAATTTTCCTTGGACATTTTTTTAATTACAGGGGTTGCTATATGATTCTATTTATTCTCACCAAATTAGATATAGTTTTACCTTGCAGTTTGGTAGAAGATATGCAATTGCAATCCCAAGATGTCCCTATGAGGAATACAAAAACTGTGAAAGAGATCATAAAACATATTTGTGATAACATGCAATACAAAATAAACAATGCATAAATATTCAAATTTAACTTTAAAAAAAAAATTCAATACAATTAATGTAAACATTAAAACTGTAATATTTTCCTTTAAGTGACTGTGTTCCAGACAGTGTACTACAACTGCTGCAAGAAAGATTGTGGTATGTGCTGTCATGTCTGTGGGAAAGAGCATACATAAGATCCTTTCTGCTAATGAGAAACCGCAACCTATGTGGCAGTAGACAGTTTCCTCTGTAGACCGTAATTCACAAATCTGATAGGTGGAGATTAACTAACATGCTGGGGTGTCATTAAACAAACACTCATTTCTTTCCAAGGTATTGGACAAACAAATGCAGAATGAGATATTTCTGTATTTCACAGCACTTAATATTAAATTGTAATTGTACTGAACTGTGAAAATATATACTATAAAACAACCATCAACAAACTTTGTAATCAGGCCCACCAAGATGATAGGGTGGGGTAGGGGGGATATTAAATTGTAATTGTACAGAACTGTGAAAAGATACACTATAAAACAACCATCAACAAACTTTGTAATCAGGCCCACCAAGAGGATGGGGTGGGGTAGGGAGGAGTCAGTGAGGTCAAGTGCCCTGGGATCCATGGATGCCCAGGGGCCCATATAAAAGAGATATATTATACTATTTAATAAAGCCTGATAACAATATACGTGTTATTTGCATGACATTATTATATTGTAGTTGGGGCAGGATATACCTCAGTCGATACAGCATTTGTCAAGAGTTTTTTTCTCATAGGACTGAACCACCTCATTATTCCCTGACTGGGTTTATTGTCATCCCAACAGCACACCATAACTGGTATATTATAGGCTTTTGTATGTGCTGTCCTATGACTATTAAATCAATGCACTCTGGTGGTGTTTTTACTATACAGGACTTACACCTCCACAGCAGAAGTCAACAATGATGTCAATGCAGAAATTAACAATGATATCAATGCACTATGGTGGTGTAGTTAAACTAAAACACAGACTTTTTACTATACAGGACTTACACCTCCACAGCAGAAGTCAACAATGATGTCAATGCACTATGGTGGTGTTGTTAAACTAAAACACAAACTTTTTACTATACAGGACTTACACCTCCACAGCAGAAGTCAACAATGGTGTCAATGCACTATGGTTTAACAGTGTTGTTAAAACTAAAACACAAACTTTTTACCATATAGGATTTACACCTCCACTGCAGAAGTCAACAATGATGTCAATGCAGAAATTAACAATGATATCAATGCACTATGGTGGTGTTGTTAAAACTAAAACACAGACTTTTTACTATACAGGACTTACACCTCCACAGCAGAAGTCAACAATGATGTCAATGCACTAT
>JAULBS010133086.1:0-13266 GCA_032355785.1 Symmetromphalus regularis | reverse complement strand
TGATTGACGTCCAATAGCCGCTGATAAGATTAAAAATCAATGTGCTCTAGAGGCGTCGTTAAATAAAACAAACTTTGTTTATTTACAGAGTACCCAAAAGTAAAATATCATGTATTTTGGAATAGGATGCATTCTGGTACTTTAGGATGCTTGTACGTGTAGGGTTAAATAATGCCTACAGTTCTGATCCCAGTAGCTACCAGCCTTGAGTCCATCATTTTTTTCTCAAGAGTCAAACTTTTCTTTCAAATTGTTGACTCGTTTGAAGACATTAAACAAAAGATCTCACAAATTATGCACTTTGCAAAAATAAAGATTTCACATATTACATAAACAGTTACACTAAAAGCATTTACCTTTAGTTTTGGCCTGTACGATTTCATGTAATTCCTTATATTTTACTGTAACAACATCATTTTCTGCCATTTTCGTTCAGATATCATTTTTTTTTTTTAACTTTTGTTGGAAATTCTTCAGTTGGGGAGATAACTCAAAATAAAAATAAAATGATTGAGAATACAGTTACTCGCCAAAGAATTCTTACAATTTTAGACAAAGGGCGTCGCAGAAGGCCTAGCTTATAAATATAATGTAGGCCTGTCTGAGGGCCTAATTAACATTTTCTCGTGCGGCGGTCAATAGGGATAAAAAAAAAGTACTTAAAAGTTATTTTATGTGAAAAAAAACCCATAGAAAATTTGTAAATTACTACATGATGGCGGATAAGTGTAAAGTAGTTAACCCCATGCTCTTTCGGGCCTGTAGTTTTTTCAACTAGTATTATTTATCAAGTATATAATGGTTGAAGTTCAACTTAAACATTTAACTCGAGAGGATTTAGCCACAAACATGCACAAACGGATATTTCGTACTGAGTAGGGAGGGGGTTTCTGAAGGAGAGCAAGGGAGCAATCTACAACTCAAGCGCTTGCATAGAAAATTTTGCAGAGTAGGGAGTCCATAATTTTAACTTAATATCTGCCATAAAGGAAATGGATAGAGTATATTAAAAAGCCTTCCCTCGAAATCACCCCCCATCCATGGCCGTAAGTAGCCTCTTTTTTTTAAATGAGGCAAAAACACTTTATCGTTTCTATTGGAATAGAGATTTATATTTTAAAAATAAAACCTTTCTATAAAAAAAAAGCGTCAATTTCGATATGAGGCTTTTGCCACAATGTAATTACGGCCATGCCTTCACACACACACACACACACACACACACACACCTAACACATGCCTAATGGAGTTTCAAACATATTTATAATTATATAAAGAACATTGGCCCGACGTCAAGAATTATATTGGGAACAGAACAGAACTTTTTTTACTCTCATTTCATGGCATCAGAGAAACATAAATAATAATAAAAATACAAATTGTCAAGATGGGCAAACATTGTAAAAGCCTAAAGTAGTAAAACTCTGCCTTATTACGTTCAGGATAGGTTAGCCACATAGTGATTTCACTGGTTCTAAACATTATCATTGGGTTTAGCATGAGACGCAAACAATATTCTACAAAGGCACTTGGTCTTGAACTTGAGGCTGGTTAGAATATAAACAATATCCCAATTAATTTAGTAAAAAAGTATAAATAAAGATTGGAGCCCTATCGCACCTCGAACGAATGTTCAATTATTTGGTTCTGAACGCATGGGCGTAAATCCCGGGGTGGAGAACACGTCCCCTCTTTTTGGACGGGGGATGCCTATATAATAAGGGTCTATAGTGCTTACGGCAATATGTGGGCACCATAAAATTTTCATCAGAATGACCATATGATTGATGTCCAATAGCCGATGATAAGATAAATATCAATGCAATAGCGAATCCAGGAGGTCCAGAGTATCCCTTTTCTCGATTATTTTCTCTTTTTTTTTTACCTTTTAAAGAGTGGAAAGATGTGAAAATTAACAATTTTTTCACCATTTCTATGCAATAATAACTTTTGCCCCTCACCCCTTTTCAGAAATCAAAATTTGGACCCCCTTTCTGAAATCCTGCATCCGCGTCTGCAATGTGCTCTAAAGGCGTCGTTAAATAAAACAAACTTTACATAAAATGATCAGGACAATATTTTTTTTCGACACTTCTCCACCTCAATCTAAATAAAGTGTCATCAGATACACCTATGATTTCGACCTGCATGCCTAAGTAAAGTGTCATCAGATACACCTCTGATTTCGACCTGAATGCCTAAATAAAGTGTCATCAGATACACCTATGATTTCGACCTGCATGCCTAAGTAAAGTGTCATCAGATACACCTATGATTTCGACCTGCATGCCTAAATAAAGTGTCATCAGATACACCTATGATTTCGACCTGCATGCGTATCTTAATCGGTTCAACCTGCCCCTGTGGTGCCGTGGTTAAGCTGTCTACTCGTGGCTGGTAGGCATTAACATTTTAATCTCAATACCAGCTCCAACCAAAAGTGAAAGCTCCGTCTTCAATAAGGCTCAGTTGGTAGGTGTATGCCACTTCCGTTTATCAAAGTCAGTGGTGTGTGTTGTCCTGTCTGTGGGAATGTGCTTATAACGACTACTAATCAGAAAGAGTAGACTTTGTAGCAGTAGGTTTCCTTTAAATATCATGAATCGCAAAATACTGTTATGTCTTGCATCTAATAACCGCTGAATAAAGTGTGATTAAACAACCACGCATTTCCTTACTCGATTCCTCGTTATCCATACTCAGTATCAGAACAGATTCAGGGAAAGAAAAAAAATTCAGATGCTTCATTTCAGTTTTGAAGCATTTTCAACGAAACCAAATGCTTTAAATATAGAGCAATGTCCAACCAGTGGTACATTTAGAAGTACCAGACGTGGTGTGCTGGGTCTTTATATCTCTCTCTGGACGTATTTCTTCTTTCAGCCATAACTGGTATATCAAAAGATATAGCATGTGTTGTTCGATTTTGTTGCAAAGTGTATATATGAATAATAATCATAATAATAATCTTATTGCCAATAATTAAAAAAGAAGAAAAAAAAAAAACTAAAACAGGTTTGTTCTGTAAACCATGTTACAAATACAAGACAACCTATACTCATATGGGTGTCATGTTTCCGTTGCTACTGAATTTACCACATCTTATGACAAATCTGCTGAGAATTTACGAATGACATTAAAAAAAAATCTAATGAATTCACGGCGTTTTGGAAATTTTATAAGCCTGTAACTGGAATTCTCACATTCTGCCTATGGGCCAAAACATATTTTATACCCTGGGCTTAAATCAGCAATATCTCCTCCCCATAATTTAACAACTTTTATTATTTCAAGATGCAAACACAACTGCAGTTTTAATAAATTTAATGGATACTAATATTCGTTTCAAACAGTCTCAAAACTACAATCATGTTTCAACACAGCGAGAGGTAAAAACGTCACTCGGCGTTTGCTTGTTTTAGGGACTGTCTTAAATAAATGGTTTCACTTTAAATATGTACAAAACATTTCTGTTATGGAGGGGAGCGAGTTACGCTAGTTTTGTTTGGATGATAACAATGAACTACCGATTACTAGACAGTGAAATGCATGTCTAAACATATTAATTAAATTATATCGTAACAACACCCAATAAGCATGGGATAGAAGGAACAATATTTGAATGGAGGGTGGGAGCTTATACATATATACACACACACACACACACACGTATAAAGTAATTGTTTTGCCAGTTGCCCTGATTGGTCCAAGAACAATCTCCCACGGGTAGTGTTTAATTTTAGATAGCATCAAACCGATTATCTGTTATTTTAAACAATGATTTTTCACTAGTTTTAGAACTGAACATGATTTCTTGAAAACAAAATTAGTAATTTTAACGCGATGAATTTTGAAATTCATTTTACCTAAAAGGCTACTTTCTTACCTCTGTAAGATACAATAGCAAGGATAAAGAATTAACGAACCGGTTTTAATAAGCGTACGTAGGCCTAGTTTCAACTGTGCGTCTTACTTTGGTGATGTCCTCACCTTGCTCAGATCAGTACAAATGTTTTTGCCGAGGGTGTGGTGGAATCGTTTAGGTTCCATCCAAAACTCATTGTTTTTAAAGAAACAAATTTTTATAATAAATTTATTTTTCATCCTTAATTTATAGAATTAATTTTTATCATACTATTATTTATTATATTGGCGCTTCATATTTTCATCATAATGTTTCTATTTCAATTGTATATACCAAAATATATCAGCTCTTTACACTAATTTATGTTTAAATATTTATCCATTGTATGACCCCCAATAGCCGATGTTTATTTTTTGTGCTGGGGGTCATTAAGCAAATATTAAAGCCTAGTTTTCAAAGTTTGATTTGCATGAAATGCCGATTAATTTTACAAACATGTGCCGATTAATTTTACAAATACGTGTCAAATTGATTACATTATTACCAGTAATATAAAAAGAAAAAACAAAGAAAAAACCAAACTGTTTAATACATTTAATAGAAGCCACGTCTACATAATACCACCTTTGTCAACAGCACCGTACACAGTAACATAACAGAAGTGTCACTATCAGGCGGTCTGGCTTTCAGCAGATCTGTCAACTCTTAACATTTCTCTGTTGTGGAATATATTTGTTAAAAACCAAGAACCATTTCCAAATTGATTAACTCTTAAGCCCATGTACACCACTATGTAGCATTAATATAAATAATGGTTTTAACATTATAGAATAGCTAGCCAATCTGTGTGAACATTAAAAGCTGTTGAGGAATATGTTCATTTTCAATCATAATGTAACAAAAGTATTTTTCTGCATACTTTAAAAAAGTAATTTATTCAAACCTTACTGAAGGTAATCCAAATTTAACAAGAAGCCAATGTGCTTCACATTTAAGTTAAAAAGTGATGATCAGTACAGAACATAAATTTTGATTAGTTTTATTAGATAGTGAGAGTAACGGGACAAACACATTAAAACAGAATCAACTGTTCTCAAGAAGACCAAGTTAAAGCATGTCTTAATCATCAAAAAGTCAAGATTGTATTTTGTAACTATCAGCAGGACCAGCTCAGCCGTTTAAATATTGGGAGTGGGGGAGGGCAGGGCAAGACAAAATATGGGTGCAATCAGTCATTTGAAGGACAGCTACAACATACTCATTAAATGTAAAACATCCAAATTTTAGGGCACATATTGTCACAAAAAAGAAAGGGCACTACAGATTATTGAAGGAGCAAATGCCCCCTTGCTCCTCCCTGCTGTGCCGGCCCTGACCTGTAATGTCACAAGAACGAGATTGCTCTTGCAGTTACATCAATACAAGGTTGGACAGTCTTGAACAGATATTGAATGAGATGGGAGTTTTCAAATTGTCTTACCATAGCACTTTGTCATCTGATGTCGGTATGTTAACTAGTGCACTGTTGACAGTTGATATATCTATATGAAAAAGACAAACGAAACACACCTCTGAAGAATACTAAGGATATGCCGAGGTTGGCTGTTCAGGCTGATAAATGACCATGTCATGATTGCAAACTGATATGTCGTTTGGGTAGAATATGCATTAAAGAAACACAGATTTGTGGTTGAGATACATCCAGCAGAATATGATGCTATGTGCAAGACAAAAAGCAGCGAAATGCATTATGAAATTATCAACATGATTAAGTGTTCCAACATCTTCTTGGTTACAGTGTTTTCAGTCGAACAGTAACATAAAATGTTTAAAACAAATGTTTTTATTAAAACAGTTTTATTTTCAATTCCATATGTCAATTATCTAATAGCTATGAAATGCAATAAACTCGAACCTGTGGGAAAATATACCCCGAAGTTGAAGAATATTTACCGGTAAGGTCAGAGTATTAAGTTATAATCCTAACAGCCACTTGTATATATTACTATAAAGTGAGAACAACATTCAATGCCACAATATATAAAGAAATCAGTGAACCTATAATATGATTAAGTATCTATAAATGTTTAATCTCACAGTTGTTTTAAATATTAGAATAATTCTTTATAATCTGTAGTATAAAGGTACTAAATTAAAATAAACATTTTTAAATGGCAGCTATAAACTATAATAACCGACACACCTGTAGACATATTTCCTTCCATATATCATTTTTGGTACCAGTACCAAACTCAAAACAAAAACTTGATGGGTATAATTTGATTATAGAAATTCAACATTTTAAATGAACCGAGGCCAAAACAACCTACACAGCAAAAATATATTAAAATATTCATTCACATAAAAGGTGTTTGAGCACTACAATAAAGCATGATAACTGCCATTCAATTGCATTAAGTAACAGTATGTATTATGTGATATTCAACCGGATGATGACGCAAAAGCATCGATAACCCATTTCTAGGTCAGAAAGAAATAGTGGCAAGATCAAGTCTTACAGGTGTTTCGCACAGTCTTTCCACATAGACCACAACATAGTAGCTCTCTACAATGTCTATTTGAGAACAAATTCTTCCCCCTTTTTGATGTTAGCCTGCAATTCAGGCATAGCTTCTTTCAGTAGCCCCACTTCGTATTCGATCAGTTTGCCAAGTCCCAGATTTTTCTCGATACCATTTTTCTGAAAAAAAAGAGAAAAAATTCATGTTATACCTTTAGCAGAACTATAAAATTAATATTATCGATGAATAATGAAATTAATAAATGATAAAGATTTGATCAAACATGATTTTTAAAGCTGTTACTCATCAAAAAATATCACTGTCTGGTGGGTGGTGAAAATTTCTTCAATTATCCAAATATGATAACTATGCTGCAAGACAAACTAAACCTATTTTGCATGCCTTAAATAATAATTAATAAAAACCCAGTTCAGTGAATTGACAATTTATTCAATTTAAATGAATACACAATTAAATGGAAATAACTACATTTGAGCTTTAATGTTTATATAATACACAAATAAAACCAGCACCACTGAATTTATACACACAAACTATTTTGAAGCTATTTAAAAAAAAATTATCATTGGCATTTTAAAACTTATAATAGCTATATTTAGTTGCAAAACAAAAGTGGTGTTCTGATTTAAAAACAATAATGTAATTATTCAATTGTTAGCATTTACATATAGAAATCTCATCTTTATTCCAATTGTTAAACTCAAAAATCAATAAGTGCCATCTTATAACATATCCAGTCCTAAAACATTTAAAAAACTATGAGGTTCAATAATAATGAATACCAGGTGACTAGCGAGGTTGTTAAAAATGCTAAGTGACAGTTTAGAGAGATCTTGTTTTGGTTAAAACATAGATTTTAATACATGTATCCACCTAAAAAATATCTTTACTCAAATTTAAGGAAAAATGCAATTGTAAGTTGAAAAACAATTCTTACTATTTAAAAAAATTCTTACCCCGAGCAAAACTGGTGTAGCAAAGTATTTTGCTTCGGTTTCCTCAGAGCGAACATACGCACATTCTACTTTGCCTTCCAGTCCGTTAAGAGCTTCCAGCATCGAGTTGGCAAACTTGGCACCAGCAAATGCCATAGACAGAGTGGCAGAACCCTGTGAAAAAAGGACAAATGAAAATTATATAATTAATGACACAGATAATGATCACTTTTTCACATATTCTGTACACAGCAACTATACATACAATAAACTCAGAATCAGAGGCAAGGATTTTTACTAATTTGTCTACAGCTTTTAAGAGGAAGCAAAATATTTTAATTCAATCAAACCTGTCTTAAGCAGCTACCCAAAGAATAAGAAAATGTGGCTGCTTAATACAGGTTAAATTATACTAAATTAGCTGATTTGGGAGAAAATAAAGGTGACCCTTTAACACAGATGGCCGCATGGGTAAGTTTGACTGTATAACACTGATATGATATGCAGTTAAATGAAGGCTATTCCACTCTGTTCATGAACTAACAATCATGATTTGGGTTCATGTTATTTTATGAAAGTTGTATTTCAGTTATCAAACTGTATCAGCTTTGAACAAACGACATCTAGGATTTAGCAAAGAATTTGGATTTATCTTGTTTTTGAAAACAGAAAATTTGCTCAATACATTTACAAATTATTCAAAAAATATTCAGTTATCATATTCATTTTGCATAATTATTAAGTGTTGTCATGTGAGTAGTGGTAATAATTCCATAAATAATATGCATACAAATGTATAAAAATGGTGATGTGCATACAAATGTATGGAAATGAGTATGTGCATACAAATGAATGAAAATGGTTTATGCAAAACATGGTTTTATTTCTGAAATTTCTCTTTATCCATATGACTGTGAAATTTTGCATATGAAACAGTTTCATTTCAAAAACATTAAGCTATGTAAGAATAATAAATAAAATACCACATATATTTTAATAAAATTTATACAATAAATGATAAAAAGTTTACATTCAGATTGGGAATAAAAGATAGTGCTGAGTATTAATCTAGCAACATGGTTAATAAAACCCTGGATCACTGCTTAGAATGAAAATCGTACCGCTCCAGCTTTAGCTTGAACAACTTCTGTGCCTGCATTTTGTATTCTTTTTGTCAGCCTCTCACGGTCACTCTGTCAAACAAAAATAGATATACCAGTCTCCACTTTACTGATAGCATGCATACACAAACCTTCATTTTAAAATTGTCCATATTTTAGTCACTTATTTAATATGCAGTCATGTTAATATGCAGCAGTTTTGAATGGTGGAATATTAAATTAGAAATGCCACAAACCAACTAGTTTGTATTCGTTTCAAAACCAAAATTACTCAAGTTTACCAATAATGTGAATTGAAAATTAAATGTCTGGTAATTGTGAAAAAAATAGAATGAACTTTTGAACTACTGAAAGCAAAACAATAAATGAATGAAGCATTTATTACAAGGTATTCAAAGTGTTTGAGAGTTAACATCAATGTGGTAAAATGACTCCTCAACAATAAAATAAAAATAAAAAATTAATTTCTCTTTACCCATCTACTGCTAACATAATTTTTTTAAATTATTATTTTTTTGTATGTGTAGGTGTGTACAGATAAAAAAATTACTGATACTTTACACATTCAAAATTCAGAAAACACATTCTGCCTTTAACAGTTATGTAGAAAATGTGTATTGTGACAGAAAATAAATATTGGACAGAAAAAAAATGACATGTGTTTACAATACATAAATCATGAATAAATACAAGAAACTCAATGAGAAGTTACCTGAGGAAATGATACTGGTGGTGTGCTCTGTGAGATGACAGGGATAATTGTAACACCACTGTGACCTCCGATGACAGGAACGTTAACCTTGGTCACATCCAATCCCTAAATTAAAGCGTAAAATTATATATATACATTAAAGAGCATGGTTAGATTTTTCACTTTTAATACTTAATTTGTTACTAGAGCTTATTTTTATCTAGGTGTTTCAATATATAAATGAGAGTGGGGATCATTAAAAAAAAGTATTTCATATCTGCAATTGGGAGAGAGCAGGCTTCCAACTACTGAGTGTCAATTGCCACTAGGATAAATACACCAATATAAAACATAGTTTCTGCCAGAAAATAATTTGAGGATACACAGAATGGGGTAAGGGGTTCCGGGGATATTCCCAGAACATTTTTCAATTTTAGAGGCAAGGAAATGAATTCTATTCCACTTTGACGTAAGTTAGCTATGATTACTGTTGTATACTAACTGTCTGATTACCGATGCTGGCATTGTTGTCTCTGGCTCTCTGAAGAACCTTAAAAAAAATTATCCCTACAATTTGAGGGTACAGAGTCGTACCCTCAGAAAATTTAAGGGTACTGAATTTTATCCTCTGGGAGAAACCCTGTAAAAGTATACATAAAGAACAAATTACTTTTATTATGTTTGTTTCACATTCCAAATGGTCAGCAGGGTTAGAAACAAATGCTTCCCCCCTTGCTAAGGTAAGTAGTAATGCAAGAGATAATTAAAATTTAAATGATGCTAGACCCCAGCCCAGTAGGTGTTTTTCACAATTTCATCCGATTCCAAATTTAATGGATATTTTATAATGACAGCTTATTATTCAAAAGATATACTATAATATTCCTAGAACAGCTGCCTAGCAAATGTTTATCTTCTCTGGGTAGGCCTTGGAGGTTGCATATCTGTTGATAATATGGCCCCAACCAATAATGGGGATTAGGAGTGTTTTTGAGGGGACTAATTCTTTTTTTTCTGGGCAATTAATCCCCAAGGTAAATGGAAATATTAAAAAAGTTCTACCGCTGGATTATTTTAAGTTTGTTCAGTTCAGTATAAATTAATGGAAAATATTTGAAATTAAAATATATTTCAGGTCCTCAAAATAAAGCTTTAGCTAGAGGAAAGTTTAAAATAACAAAAATAGGATGGAAGATAAAAACCTTTTCTTCTGCGATGAATGTGTTTGTTCGCACTGTATCCAGGGTAGTAATACCAAAGATCTTCTTTTCAAAATTCTGGACCCCATTCTTCTTGTAAATTTCACATGCAATTGGGACTGTGGAATTCACCTGCATTGAGATAAAGTTATGTACACACAATGAGCGAGGCAAAAACAAATACATAAAGTAGAATCTACCAAAATTTGATCAATGTTGAACATTAACCAGGGAATATTTTATTCTTAAAATTCTGATTAACATGAATTATTCTTAATGTACAGTGCACTCTGACTAAAATGGCATCTGCATAATCTGGATTTATTTGCAAATCCGCAAAATATCAAGGTCAAGTTACTGGGCATTTGTTATAAATAATACTCAACCTAAACTGGATGCAGTCTATTCAGAATTCTGAGAAAAATGATGAATGAAACAACCATTTATGTGTACACCTGCACATTAGATTCCCAGCAGTTGTACACTTACAATGACTAGCAAAATGCCAGTATTAGGTCACTAGAGTGAATGCTGAATAAACAATGAACAGATCTTGTAATAACTTATTGTAGAGTTAGATTTAATCGGATTACCCATTGTTGCATAAAAATGTAATTTATTTAATTTGTAAGTTTTTTTGTTCATCGGTGTGAAACATCATGATACATTAAAGTGGACTGTTTGTGATCTCTTGTGAAAAACTGACAGATCTACTCAATGTGTTTCCTAATGTAATCACTCTTAATTTACAATACTAAATATCAGTATGGGTTATAAAATACTCAATTAGCGAAAAGAGTTAATTAAACTTACAGGATTAGTGATAATTCCCAGCATAGCATCAGGGCAAACTTTGGAACAAATCTCGGCAATATCTCGTACAATGGAAGCATTGGTGTTGAACAGATCATCACGTGTCATACCTGAAAGAGCAGAGAAAAGAATGGAGTTGGAACAAGGTAACACTATGAATTGTACAATATCAAGATTTTATTTTTAGAATTTGATTTGATACCACTGAATCAGACTTTGAAATTAGTGTCATTTCAAAAAGAAATTGGTAATGTTTAATTTTTACTTCAAAAATTTAAGCTAAATATTAGAATAATAAAATATTAACACAACATGTAATTTAGTCAAAATTAATTCAAAGTTGTTTTTAACTTAACAAATAATTAAATGGTGTGTAATTTTGGCATCAAGATTAGAAATTTTTGCTCTAAAATCTAAAACAAAATAACCTTTAGGAAAATATGCCAAATGCAGCAGTCTTGCAACATAAGTGATAAAACACTGAATGTGAACACACGGGAAAGTCAAGACCAGATGGTTATCTTGGTCATAGGCAATTCATCTTCTAACAATGCAACCCCTTAAATTGGTTGCGGCAATCGGCAAAGCTGTCGAGTTTTTCATTCACTGCAGCACTTTTTTTATTTAACAAACTCAGAGTTGGAAACGTGAATGCTAAAATTGCTGCATTTATTTTGCCGTGGACATTTTCTTAATTGTAGGTGTTGAACAATGTACAAAGAAAGTTAAAATTGTACTTTTAATTTACCTTGTTTTATTATTAAACCTAACTTACATCATAGTTGGAAACAAATATTACAAACTTTTCAGTTTTTTCCAATAAATTACATCTTAGATGAAAATAAGATGAAAATTATGAAATGAAAAATGATCTAACCAGGTTTTCTGGGTACCCCAGCTGGCACAATCACAAGCTTGGCTCCCTGCACACATTCCTTCAGATTTTCTGGACCTAAATGTCCAGTGACCTTTGCCTTGGTTTCAATGTGGCTCAGATCAGCTGCAACTCCTGGTGTGTGAACAATGTCATAGAGTGCAAGATGTGAAACAAGCGGTGAATTCTTCAACAACAAAGACAGAGGCTGCCCAATTCCTCCTGCTGCACCAATCACTGCAACCTTGGATTCCACCTTTAAATAAAAGAAGTTTCTGTAAGTTACATGCAGATGCTAATTTATAAATAGTATTTAAAAGTGAAATAAGTTGCCAATTAGTAAGAAACCGTTTTGGTTTATCACCTTTAGGTATACAAGTAATTATCCCAAGCTTATGTGTTACCGATAATTCGCCATTAATAAAAGCATAGTTAACAGATCTAAGAACAAAGTAGCCCATATCTTTACAAAAAAACAAAAACAAAATTCGTCAGTATACTCGTCAGACACAGAACTTTTATTATTCTTAATACGCTTTAAGGCATCAGATAATTCTTCATAAATTAATAGACCCTCTAAAGAGTTAGCCTGGTCTTTGTTTAGTTTATTTAAGTGTTGATCTAAAAGTAAGTCTTGTAAGTCTATTTCAACTATTATATTTTCTTTAGATGAATATAGATTTTGATAAAAGTTTGTTCTCTCATAATTTCATTTTTATCAGTAACTATTGATCCATCATGTTTTTCAATCTGAGTTATGCATTTGTTAATAAAGTTCCTGTTCTCTAAGTTACAGAAATAGTTAGTGATTTGTTCACCTTCATCTATCCATTTAGCCCTAGACCTAATGTATACGCCATCCATTTTCTTTTGACGTAGACTTTATAATTCTTTTCTCTGTCTGGATAGTTTCAAAATGAAGGTTAGCACTATTTTCTAATAACTATCTCTTTTGATATTGTTAAATTTCCAGTAAGTATTGTGAATTTCATTACCACTTAATTCAAATTTTAAACTTAAAATGATCGGTTCTATATCCACAATGTATATTAGAGTTCAGTACAGAAGAATATAATGTATCTGATATTAAGACAAAATCTAATAGGGCTTGTTTTAATGGGTTATTTCTCCTCCATGTATATTTATGCAATTCGGGATTATGATCTCTCCAGATATCAACAAGATCTAGTTCACTGATTATCTCCAACACTTCTTCACGG
The DNA here is from genome assembly GCA_032355785.1 of Symmetromphalus regularis. Classification (NCBI taxonomy): domain Eukaryota; kingdom Metazoa; phylum Mollusca; class Gastropoda; order Neomphalida; family Neomphalidae; genus Symmetromphalus; species Symmetromphalus regularis. The sequence goes on along the minus strand of JAULBS010133086.1, from coordinate 5 downwards.
GCTTT
>JAULBS010133085.1:0-28140 GCA_032355785.1 Symmetromphalus regularis | reverse complement strand
CAATACTTAGATAACAAAAGAGGTGTTCCTAACCGCTATAGACTAGACACGTTTTTCGTATAATTTGTAAAAATAACAGAAAAAAAGGTGTCATAACTGTCTTTTTCATAGTGCTTATTTAGACTGAATCATATGTATTAAAATGAATATGTCAGATTACTTGCTTTATTATAGTTGGACATGATTGTGGGAAAAAGCCTAACCCGGTACTAAGACCACCCCGTAATTACAACCAATTTTAATAAATCCCACTGGTGGTCGTAATAGCGGAGTTTCACTGTATATATATATATATATATATATATATATATATAACTTTCGGATAACTCGTAAGGAATTTATGATACATAATTCAGTTAAATATAGATATAGATATATATCAGAGTCGGCACAGATGGGTGTTGGGCTTTTTTTACGAAAGTATTTACATTTATTGAGTACGTTATAGGCGCCCTTCAAATGACTGATGGCGCCCCTATTTAGTCTTCCTCCCCCATATTTAAATGGCTGCACCGGCCCTCTTTATTAATTCCAAATGTTCATACTTTGTTCTGCAATTACTATATGTGTGTTGTTGTGTTGTATTGTGTGTGTGTGTGTGTGTGTGTGTGTGTGTATGTGTGTATGTATATATAAAACGGTTATAAGTCTACAGGAGATAAAATGGATTAATGGTTTAAAAAAAAAAAAAAGGAATAATGCAATAAAATGTTTAATAAGTCTTGGGTTACTTTAGGATTAATGAACAATACTAACACGGATTTTGAATGCAGATACAACGCATTAATATAATTATTGTGTAGTTTGTGTCTGCAGTAATACATTTATTTTTTAAATTCATGTTTCCTTACATAATGTATTAGTGTTCAAGTTAATAAATTATAAATTAATCATTTTCTTAGAATGATACGATTATTTCAACGATGCTGCTAACAACTGATGGCGCTCATAAATATAGGTGGAAATTAAAAACAAACGTTTGAATTTCCTACTTCCGTATCCGAAAATTGCGTTTGGCGGCCATTTCAAGAATATGTTGATTTTTAAGGTTACTTTTTAAGTTTTAGAATGTTTTCACATTTTTTAACAATGAAAAAAATATATTACATGACACTTTTGGGTCCCATGCTAGAAACTATTATTGTTTAAGTGTTGAACTAAACCTTGCGATTGGTAATTGAACGCTTGTTTACCTTGTTGTCATGCCTGGACAGGCCCACACTGCTCACTGGACCTGGCCACAGTGTCAGTGACTCGTGAGTGACTGAAGTTCTCTTGATTCTGAAACAGATTTGTTACAACGTGTTAACATTATCGCAGATTTCCGCCAAATTTCACAGAGTATGTTTGTTATAGTATATTGATTCATCATCCTAATTGCTACTGCAGTTTTTATCTATTCAGACTATTGACTATTGAGACTGTTTACAAAAAGCTGGACAATCCTCACAATGTTCGGCAAACCCAAAGGTGGATATCATGGCCCAGCTATTTTTATTGTGTATGTGACAAACTCTGGTTCAAAATGCATCTCATAGTTACACAGGTAACAAGGCTTTGATTTGGCAGCCAAATAATCTATTATAATTACCCTTTTTGCAACAATTTTGCTTTTGTAATCTTCCTTCATCAACGCATTGTTTTCAAATGGATTAGCTATAGAATGAAATTGTAAACTCCTGGTAAGCAAATATACTAAAAATAAGCAAATTAGAAGAGTAACAGTCAACAAGGCTTCGATTTGGGAGCCAAATAATCAATTATAATTACACTTATTCTGGGGTTGAATTATTGCCTTGGATTCCAAGGAATCAAAAGGGCACCAAGGTAGTTATGAGGACACATCAGGTGCACAATGGCAAATGTGAGTTAAAGATAATGCAAGCAGGAAAACAGAGCACAGCAATATATGCCTTTGTTAGAAGTGAAATTGAGAGGGCATTGCGGCAAATGAACAGGACTGCACAGCAAATTCCTCAATATCTTGCTGAAATTTGAACCCTGTTGATTGCAACAATTACTCATCCTGAGGTGTCTTATCACATGTAATAACAGTAGGCTTCAAGTGTATGTACATATTCATATTAAAAATAGTTATATATATATATTTATTTTTTAGGTGAAGTGATATTAATCGTCACTGACAACTATGTCTGTAACAGACTTGACATTGATGGGAAGAGCTGGTGGAGATACATGTACACGTGTACCTTCTGCACTAGATGTGAAGCAGATCTTCTTGACTAACATCAAGTTGTTAGGTTTTAACACAGCTGCACATGAAGCATCTCTTAGAATTCTGTTTAACAAGTAAGTGCATTCCAAAAACAAAAAATCCTCTTTCTCCTGCCATCTCAGTCTTTCAGCATTCTCCATTGGTACTTCGCTGCATCTTCCTAGCTTCTGTTTTCTGCCATCAACAAATGCCTGTTTTATAATACACTTCCAAACAATTCAGGCATCTGAAAATTGCTCTAACACTGGCATGGTATTTGGTAAAAAAAGAAAAGAAGGAAGTGTGTGGTAGCTTCCAAGCATGCACGGTCACCATCATTGATCCATGGTCAGTAGGCAACTGAAATTGAGGGGTCAAGACAGAAGCAATGATCATTTGTTATTCATACTTAATATTGTGGTTAAAAGAATGGATTTGTTTTTCTTTCAAGATTACTATATAAAAGGTCTGTCTTTGAACCTGTTGCATAATGATTTCTTGAAAACTATTTTTAGTCAGTACCATCCCTTCTCGCCGCAATTGTGTTTGCCAGTCACTAATGCAAATCTGGTTCTGTGTGACCAGAATTTCATTAATAAATTTATTTTATAGGCACTGTCATTGAGGCTTAGTGGTTTAAGTGCCTGCTAATGAGCACCAAAAGTTCACTTTCAGTTCAGTGCTTTTAGGTCATAGGAACCCATTGGAAACTTTTTTTGGTAATCCAAAATAACAAAGCAGTGATATGAAAATCATGGGAAATGAAATTTCAGTTACATGATTTTTACGACATGCTACCGGTAATGATAGTTAACCGTAAAATCCTATAGCCTGAAAGTAGTAGGGCTTAGTTGATGGCTTCAGAGTCTGCCCTGGTTCTTTATTATAAATATCTTTTTTGTTATTGTTTTAATTGAAATGAACGTTTGTTTTCAGGGAGATGTTCACTCGTCCAAACAAGGCAGGATGTGAGGCTGTTCTGCACTTCCTGTTTGAAAGGCTCAATCCTATCATGTGCAGAGAAGAATTCAGGTATGTACTGGTTCTACTTGCCATATGTCAGACACTGTGTTATTGTCGGTGGGAAAGACACTTTCTGTTAATTGTAAAAGAATAACCTACATGTATATGGCAGCAGCAGGTTTCTTCTGTAACCTATGTGTTACCAGTACAGTATGATACTCGGGGTTCCACCTAGCATCTGGAAAATGAAAGTCATCTAGACTCACAGTATTTTATTTTGGGAGTCAGGCATTCAGGTATATAAAAGAACCCATGTTGCGAAAAGAAATTATCCCTGTGGAGGCAAATATATAATGTTTAACACCTAACAGCCACTAAATTAATTTCTAATATTTATGCTTTTACCATCTGACTAAAATCATGTCGTTAATTATTATTATTATTTTTTTTATAGAGATTGTTGGCCAATCAAAAGCCAGAAAGAAGAGGCGCAGTTCCGCAGAGTTTGTAACAATTGGCTCACGAATATCCATAAGGTACATTAAAACCTGGGCTGTCAGAAAAATATAATGGCCAATCATTGCCAACTATTACATCACGCCCCCCCAAAAAAGTAAACTACTTTATTCTAACAAGAGGTTGGTAATTAATATAATGTTGAATGGAAACGTGAGGAGTTAAAAGTAATATATCATCTTTTTCTTGTTCTTTCTTTATTTATTAAGGGGTGGGGCTTCAATAGTGTTGCATTAGCCTAATGTTTATTTTTTAAATCATTAATTTGACATCTTACTATCTATCATTCATCTAAGCTGCACATAAATTCTTACAAATCCCAATTGTTGAGACCGACACATCTAGGATGTGGCAATGGTGACATTATAATATTACTAAAGTTTTTTTTATTTAACGACGCCTCTAGAGCACATTGATTTTTAATCTTATCAGCGCCTATTGGACGTCAATCATATGGTCAATCTGACATGTATTTAGAGGAAACCCGCTGCTGCCATTTGGCTACTCTTTGCGATAAGCAGCAAGGGGTCTTTTATATGCACCGTCCAATAGACTTATAATATTACTTTACCTATCAGTAGATATATATTATGAAATTATTGAGGTATGAGATGACTTTGGTACTAAATGACCATTGTACAAAATGACCAAAAAGATATGTTACGAAATGGCCATGGTATGAAATGACCAAAGAATTATGGTATGAAATGATCAGGGTATGAAATGATTTGGTTACGAAATGGTAAAAATGGGTACAAAATGACTATGGTACGAATTGACTGGTTACCAGTTGAGGTTCACACATACTGTCCTGGGCACACAACTTGGCTTCCTGTTCTGTCTGTACAGTTTTATGTGGTGAATTACTGTTTGGTGAGAATTAAGATTTGATGGCATGTTTCTCTCTTGAAATTATTTTAGCTCAAGATAATTAAAAAATAATACAATGGAATTCCAATCAGTTGCTTTGTACTGTATTTTGCTTCATTGTAGGAAGAACCTGACTCTAATCTTCCTCGAGTTCCGGCATCAATGCTAATGTCTCCAGGTGGAGACAAATTCTATGACCTTATAAATCACTTTTCAACCTACGTCTTACTACAAGTGATTAAGAAGGAAAGTGGTATGTTAAAAACACTTGCAGTTTTTTAAATTTCTATGTGGAATACCAGCGTCTAATTTGCCATGTAATTTGGGGTCTGTAACAGATTCCATTCCCCTTAGAGAGATTACCAATCAGGAGTAGTGCTTTTTCACAATTACAACTTTTATTATTTTTGACCTTATATGCCTACCAATTATATGTACTGAATAAAAAAAAAAATAGATTAAAATATTGAATAAAATATTAGGTTTGGCCCCATTTTATAGGTAGAGTTGGGTGCACCTAAATACACAATTTATGTTTTTAGAATTAAACACCCTTTTTTGACATTTTTGTCATTTATTTAAAAAACAGCTATTTGATATCGATAATTAACTTTTTATTAAGCAGTTTTAGAATATCTGCTTTCTTGATTTCACTAAAATAACTATTAACTGATACTTGAAAATATTATACCAGATTAAAATGAAATTTGTAAATTGTTTTTATATTTCAGTTTGCGAAATTGGCTAGTTGTTGAAATAGCACTAATATTGTTTGTGTTTGGTATCATGCAGGACATCCAGATAAAGATATGGTACATTTTCCTCCACTGAACCGACAGAACCTTCATCTGGCTGATGTGACTGGCAGAGCGTTCCAGTGTGCAAGTATTCGACACCGACAGCGATTTCTAGACCAACTTCAGATATCTATCAAAGCTGATGGGCAGCGCAACTATCACATTAAGTTTGTATTTCAGTTTACATCTAAAGTTTTCTTTACACTTTCAGTATCAACAATGTAGCTATTTTTTGAAAAATAATTTTAAATTTGTTTTTATGTAATTAACCCATCCTGTAGAAATCATGATAGTTTTAATAAAATATTTAAATTTTTTAAATTTTAGTTCCAGAAATCATCACAATAGGGGTAGGAGTCATTGCTGTGTTTTAATGATGGGCTTGATGTTGTTATTCCATTACATTGAAATACAGTTGAATTAAGAGAAGTAAACAGTACTGAGTATACAAATTAGTTCACAACACCTCAATATAATGAACAGTTATTAAGTTTAAAATGTTATCTGCAAAAGCAGGATCCTCTGGATGTATGGGAAAGATGGGATTTTTTGTTTCCAGAGAGATTTAATAACTTTGCCATCACAACTCTTAACTATCACAATACGGGAGTGGGATGTAGCCCAAATGGTAGCATGTCCTGCTGTGAACCGGTTAGTCATTGGATTGATCCTTCTCATTGGAACTATTTGCAGTTTGGGCTATTTTCCGCTCCAACCAGTGGTCCACAAAAGGTTCGCTGGGCTAGCCCTGGGTTCCCAATTGAATTCACCAAAATTTTTGCCAATCTTCAAATTCTTTCGCCAATTTCAGTATGGATTTGCCAATGACATTTCAATTTTAAAAAGACTTATGACAAGTACAAGTAATAAAAACAAATGTGTTTTGTGTTTGCTTGTCGAATAGTGGATGCACAAATAAAGTATAAAGTGTCATAATAAAACAGTTTTTAAATCTTTAATAAATGGATACCACAAACCCAATGACGATAACTTCGGCAGTTTAACAGGATTTACAATTTGGTGGTTTATTTTACCTTTTGCCTTAGCACTGCTAGTGTTAAATGGTAACAAAAATTATCTGTCTTTTATAACTTTAATGAATGGTGTTACAAAAGAGGAAATCATTATTATGGCCTGCCATTGTGCTTACAAGTAGTTGTTTGAGCACAAGGGGAATCATTTTTAAGTAAGTTCCTAACATGGTTTCTGAAAGTGGGTGAGTGGGATCCAAATGTGACGGGTAGATTAATTTTCACGTCCTTCCACTCGTAAAATGTAAAAAAAAACCCACCAACGTGAAAATGGAAGTCTGCACCACCAAGATTTGTTACTGCCTAAGATAACATGATTTGAAATGCTGCAATAGCGGTTCATTTTTTGTGCCGTCATAGCCTTAATAATAATTGGGTTTAACACGATAAGAATGGTACTTAATTAGCTGTATACTTAAAGTCTTTGATATCAAACACTACTTTTGTTTTTTCTTTTTGTCTCATTGTACCCAGTCATTAGACATAAACTTGATAAAGGCAATCATGAATGAAAATATCTGTGCTATTGCTATCAAAACACTGGCGAACGATTGTTTTTCTCAAATAAAAATTGTCTGTTAACAGCAATATTATTGCTGTTTATTTTTTTATGAGGTAGTGAGGGATACAAATTGCCAGTGGTAAAATTATATCAGGAGCAGCATAAATTATCATTTGCCAAAGACATATTTAAAAATAAATAAATATTATTATATTTTAGCTAATAGTCATTCATCAGTGTATATTGTATGACGCCGTATATATTCAGTCGTGCACCCGTTTTTCTGAAATGGATTAAACCCGAATACCTAATCTGTGTTCTGTGTTGCGAAAGTAGACTGATCATGTGCATTTGCAAATAGTGTTTGGCTGATTGTGAGGCGAAGCAATTGGCATAATCAGTTGTAAAAGTGCATGTTTTCTTCCGATGAAAGTCTTTCACAAATTTTGTTTGCCGAACTTAAATTCCTTCGCAAATATTTTTTATTTTTCGCAGTTGGCAAATTTGGCGAACGATAGTGTGAGCCCTGGGTTCGTCAAAGGCTGTGGTATGTGCAGTCCTGTCTGGAACGATGCATATAAAAGACACCTGCTGCTTATGGGAAAGAGTAGCCTATGTGGAAGCAGCATGTTTCCTCTAAAATAAATATGTCAGAATGATCGTATGGTTGATGTCAAATAACCAATGATAAAATAAAAATCAATGTGCTCTAGAGACATCATTAAATAAAACAAACTTTACTATCTCAGTACATGGATAGTATTGTTTCATTTCAGAAAACTGAATTTTATCAAGATATGATCAAACTTCTAAATTTGTGCTATTGGTTAAAAATGCCATTGTAAAAGAATGTTGTGTTAGATTTTTATTGCAGATTATTATTTTTTTAAATGTTGGTTTATTCTATATTAATTTTTACAAATGTCAAGTTGAGTGGGTATTTGTAAATTGCTTTCCTGCTCAAACTGTGACTGGAAAACCCAATAAAAACCTAAAATAACTGATATGCATGGACTAAATATTATTGTTATTGTAAAAAAAAATATTTAAACTAAAATTGCTAAGAAAAACTTTTGTAGTTTTTTTTATGGAAAATTCTTTTAGGGGAGATAACTCCAGTGTGCCCGAAAAATAAAGTATCACACCACACCTATTTTTTAAGGTTAACTGTGGTTATAATAGTGTCCAGTTAACAGACTTTTTAAAAATATATATACTTTATAAAAATACTTCCCAACCAATTTAGAAACAAAACAAATTTGTTTAATAAACATTTAAAAAAATATATTTCAACTGCATAAAGAGCGCACTTGTGAGAAAGACGAAGAAAACATGAACTAAATTATATGTAGTATTTGCTGGGTTCACTTCTATTTTTATCCAATTCTTCCCATTTCTTCTGGGAAGGAAAATGTCACTCTACCTGCTTTTTCTATCCTAGATATTTTCCAACTTTTATTATTTCTTTCTGGAATAACAGAATATATACAAATGCACATGTATGTTTATTATATTTTGTAATATATTCCTTTCACAAAAAATGCTGTCTCATTGGCGTAAAATGAATTTCATGAGCTGTGTAAATATCTCTTTTGAACTGAAACTCATTTCAGATATTAAATCATATTGTTTGTTCGTTGGTATTTCAGTGAGTTGGTGAAGGAGCACAGAAAATCAACTAAGCTAATAAGAGATTTGGAGAGAGAAGTTCGTGAACTCCAGCAGATTTCAGCTGAGAGAACCACATCTAAGGGCAGGTAACTGCATTGAATGCTTTAATGATTAACTCATTCACTTTCTTGACTTTCCTAACGTTACATCATGCAATCACTTGGTGGGTTGTGTCAACATTCAAATGTGTCCCACATTAGCATTACCAAATTATATTTCCCATAGGTTTTAGTGCATTATAAGATGAATGAATGCAAGGTGTTTGTTTGTATATATATATTTGATGATACACTTGTGCCACAGAGCTGTATCAACATAACATAAACATAGTGGCAGTTCATGTTGAATTTTTTTTTTTTTTTTATAAGAAAAGCAAAAAAAAAGAATGCACAGTATTTAAAAATAGAAAACATGAGATAGAATGTTGTGACTTTATTTTTTATCTAAGAATACTGGTCTTTTAAAGGATTTTTGCATACTGTCGTCTGCATTTGTAGTGTGTGCCATTAATTAGGAAATTGTCATAGACAGTTCTGATAGGTTTCATAGAATACAAAGAAAAATGTGTATTTAATATGTAGTTTATTTTTATATTTCCAGTCTTGAGCATACAAGAAGAAGCCGAAATTCAAGTGCTTTTGACTTGGACTCACAGTCTATCAAACGTGCACAAAAACTTCACAAAGTTTGTTCATTTTCCTATTCTGCATTCAGATTGGATTTTACTTTGTATTTTTTACATTGTTCAGTATTTTTGACCTTTTATCTTGAACTTGCTCTTAAAAGATACACAGCAACCTGTTTATCTGATCTGACACCTGTTGTGCTATTTGCAGGATCATCCACGACTGGGATAAATCATGAAATTGATCTGTTATGATGGGTGTCCCTAAATTGCCAATTATATTAATATGATTGCATTTTTAAAACCAATATGGTATTGTGGGTTATTGCATCTATGTCGCCATTTTGCCGTTAATATTTTATTTGTATTTCAAATGCTGTAGTACGTACTTTCCTGTCTTATGTAAGGCCACACTAATAATAGAAAAAAAGTAGTCTTTGTAATGATAGGTTTTTTCTTCTGTAGACCACATAAGGAAATGTAAAACACAAAGTTGATTTATACAGTAATCTAGTTGGTATATTAGATTTAGTACTAGACCAAATTTCTTAGGTGGCTCGAGTCTTCCTCAGATGTGTATTGAAGACTGCTAAAATCAACACAGTGTTCATTCTCTTGTTAGAACCACCTATATATTCATGTGTTTATTATATTGGACAGGAGCAGGACGTAGCTCAAACAGTAGCGGGTCCGCCTGTGAAGCAGCCGGTTTTTGGATCTATCCTTCTCAGTGAACCCAATTGCAGTTTGGGTTATTTTCCATTGCAAGCATTGGTCCACAATTGGTTACACAATTGGTATGCGCAGTCCTGTCTGTGTCATGGTGCATATAAAAGACCCCGTGCTGCTTATCGGAAAGAATAGCAGGTTTCCTGAAGAATGACCATATGATTGACATCCAGTAGCTGATAATATGATAAATATCAGTAAAAATTATATTAGACATGTATTTATTGTTTGTATATTTGCCAGGTACAAGATATGTGGAAGCAGGTGTCGGCCTACAGCACGGTGACTCGTGAGAGGGAAATCATCGACTCGATTTTGAACGAAACACTACAGAAATATGAGATAGATTCAGGTGATTTCAACGTGAAGGTTCCTGACCTACTTTTGAGGGAATGTGAGAAGGAGATTCATCGGGTGAGATGGCTTTAGGAATAGCTTTCACACATTTTAACAGTGCATTATAGATCAGTGGGTGTCAGCACTTGTCCCAGAAATATAATTGGATTTTGACTATGATTCACCCAGGATATTTTTTCACAAATTTGGGTGAGTGGGCGAGTACAATTCCGCTGGCCTTGTTTCTGAATAATTAATATGGTTTAGAATGTTTATAACACAGAGCAAGATTTACTATATTGTACATTTAAGTGTGTTCACTGTAGTATTACTGATTGTTTTAACTGCCTACAGTTTGTAACCCAGTTGATTAGTTATGCATACTTACTGATTTTGTGTCATTTACAGCGCCATGTGGACAACATATACCAGGGAGGAAAACTTAACCTTGTTAGTGTGGTCCAGCTGTGGAATCTTTCTTTACACCTCTACATTGAAAGACTTCATCAGGGTAGGTAACTCTTGATAACCACATCTATGGGATTTGTTTTTTTAATTTGTTTTGTTTAACAACACCACTTGAGTATATTGATTTATTAATCATTGGCTATTGGATGACAAACATTTGTTAATTTTCACACATAGACAAGTGTAAGCCAGCCTCATCAATGGGATTTGATTTGATGTAATGGAGGTTGTATAATGGCAAAATAAATGCTGTGGGGAAATAGTGCCCATGGGATTTTCCACAGCAAATTTAGCATAAAGTATACTTCATGTTTTATAATTACAAAAAAAATACACCTTGAAAAAATAAATTAGTTTGTGGCACGGAGAATGAAAAAATCTGCACAAGATTGCCAATTTCCGCAGGCTGTTTCAGGGGTTGGTTGTATATGTGGCTTGATAAGATCAGGTTAAAACTGGAAAGCAAAGTTTGTGGAACGACAACCCAGCATGTTGTTTATTCATCAACTATTATGTGTCACACATGAAGTATCTGTAACACATGATGTTCAGAAGAAAGTCACTCTTTTTTTTTATCCACTTCTGTACAGACTGGGGTGAGATCTTGCTCAGTTGGTAAAGCATTCTACCGAGGTGCTTTGACATCCAGAAGCAGATAATTAATAAATCAATGTGGTGTCATTAAAAAAAAAAATCCCAACTGTACAGCACATACTTAGCTTTAAGTCCATATAAGAGAGAACAAAGTTTTTAAAAAGCATGTCTGATTTGCTTTTTTTACTTGCCCAAAATATTTGTTCTTTTCACTTGCCAGGGTTTCCGCCAGAAAATAATATGGGGGTTCACAGAATGGGGTTGGAGTGGTGGGGAGAGGGTCTTGAGGTATTCCTCCAGAACATTTTTTGATTTTAAAGGCAAGGAAATTAATTCTAGACTACTTTGACATATGTTAGCTATGATTACTGTTGTATACTAACAGTCTAACTGATTATTGATGCTGGCTTTGTTGTCCCTGGCTCTTGAAGAATGTTAAAAAACATCCCAAAATTGTGAGAGTACAGAGTCGTACCCTCAGAAAATTTAAGGGTATGGAATTTTACCCTCTGACAGAAACCCTGCTTGCCCATCCAAAATACACTAAACAAACATTAGATAGTTGGAGAGCCTCTGGCAGTAATTTGTTTTTGAATTCTGCAGTACAGTGTAAGATTATTGTAGGTTTTATTTATCTGTACCTGATGAAGCATTTATCCCACTTAGTGGATGTTGCAGTTACATTCACCTAGCACATACTGAGCTGTTCTCAGTTCATGTATAAACTAAACAAAGTATTTACAAATATGGCAATTGATGTTAATACAATATTCATGTATGTTCTATTGTAGCTAAAACAGGGATAGAAACTAACACTCACTCCCTTGACCGAGGTGAGTAAAAATCGCTGGGGGTGGGGGGGGGGGGGGCGAGTAAATGCTTACTGAAGCTAGTTCCCCAGGCCAGTAGATATTTTTCCAATCTTAAAAATTAAAATGGGGGACTAGTTATTTTTGGGGGCATGAGTAACTTTTTATGGCAACTTGTCCCCCAGGTGAGTGAAAACTATTTCTTGATTTTTAACCCTGAACATTATTACTGATTTATAGTTGTATTTTATTTATAATTTGTTTTCACAGTGGGTGTACCTAATTTTGAAAATGAAGTTGCCAAAGTAACATCACAAGTTCATACACATCAAGCATATCTGGCCAATGCTGAAGCTTTTAGGTAAGTTTGTCTATGTTACATTGCTATTTTCTGTTCCAGCCAGTGGTCTGAGTCTAGTATATCAGAGGCTGTGGAATGTGATATCCTCTCTGTAGTAAAGAACATGTAAAAGAACCCTTTTTGGTTATTGAAAAGAGTAGCTTATGTGGTGGCGACGTGTGTCTTGTACATTGTATATCTTATCTATTTGGAACATTATTTGAAAGGTTTCTATATGGTAGTAACATGTGTCACAAATAGCTTGTTTTGCACCTAATTATCACTGATTACAAAAATGTTTTTTATATCATTAAATATTCCTTTCAAGCCATAGTGGTCCAGTGGTTGGACATTGAACTCTCAAGCTGAAGACAGTGATTCAAAACACATTGGAAGCTGGCTCACAGTTGATGACATGTCAAAATTGCCAAATGTTTGACATCCAATAGCCGATGATTAATATATTAATGTGCTCTCATGGTGTCATTAAAAAAAAATAATAATATAAATATTCTGTTCTTAATTTCCATTTCAGACAGAAGCTGTCCAGAGACATACTGCCTGCTCTCAAGTCCTCCATTGCTGAGTTGAGAGAACAGTGGAAAGTGGATACTAGTCGCAGACAAACTCCACAGTCCAAAGTAAGTAAATAGTAAGTCCCAGTCTTACACGTGCTAAACAATACAAGGTATTGCAATAACTTGAATTACAAAACATTACAGATTATCTATCCCTCATAAAATTACATGTGCTGAACAATACATGATTTTGATATAGACAATAACATGAATTATAAAACATTACAGATAATCTATCCCTCAAAATTACACGTGCTAAACAATACATGGCTTTGATATAGACAATAACTTGAATTACAAACCATTACAGATAATCTATCCCTCATAAAATTACACGTGCTGAACAATACATGGCTTTGATATAGACAGTAACATGAATCACAAAAAATTGCAGATAATCTATCCATCCTGAAATTTATGTAGTCATTTCTGAACTTAATCAAGACAGAAAATCCATAAGTGAGAGTGTCGAATAAGTTTTTGTATTTATTACCTATATTCATTCACTATTTTGAGTGTTTTCATCTGGCAACTTTTGATCAGGTTCTCAGACTTTATAGCTAGCTGACTTATAGATAATGTGGAGCAGGATGTAATTCAAACCGTAGCGTGTCTGCCTGTGAAGCTGCCGGTTGTCGGATCGATCCTTCTCAATGGAACCATTTGCAGTTTGGGTAATTTTCTGTTCCAACTAGTGGTCCACAACGGGTTGATCAAAGGAAATGGTATATGCTGTCCTGTCTGTGGGATAGTGCATATAAAAGACCCCTTGCTTCTTAACAGTAAGAGTAGCCTATGTGGCAGCAGTGAGTTTCCTCAAAATACATGTCAGAATGACCATATAATTGATGTCCAATAGCCGATGATAAGATAAAAATCTATGTGCTCTAGAGGCATCGTTAAATAAAACAAACCTTACTTTTTTATAGATAATGCATGAGTTTCAAACTGTTTTGAGCTTTAATATGTATTAAGAATAACACAAGTTTGTATTGTTAGTATTAGCTGTGAGAAATGTTTGTTATCTCTGGTAGATGTTGGGATTCAGTCTAACGACACCATCTCCAGCGATGTCTTTCACTCCTTCTGACCAGCCTGTTGGTGTTAACATAGATGTTGCCACATTACGACAACCTTCAGAAAGAAGTAAGTTTCCACAACAATTAACACTAGCATTCACAATATTTTACACAGGAAATGGATTATGCATTAATTTAACCAAGATGAATTTTGAGTATCAGCTTTAGAAACTGTTATTTTTATCATTTATCATAAGACATAACATTTTCAGCTAGCTGTAATATGTAACATAACTAACTCAAAATAAATTGGTGTAAAGTATTGTTTTAGGAGTGCACACTTTGACTCATAAATTTAGAAAAATAAACATTGCCAATTCTTTATTAGGTATAAATTAATTTATTATATTGTCATGAGCCTCAGTGGTCTAGTGGTAGTACATCGGACTATCAAACTGAAGTCCATGGTTCAAAACCATTCAGAGGCTTGCTCTTTGCTTGATGTGTTAAAATGAGCAAATGTTTGACATCCAATAGCCGATACTAATAGATCAGTGTGACATAGTGGTGTCGATAAACAAAGAAAGTAGATTGATACAGACTATTACATATCTTAAACAAGCAGCAGGTAACCATCATTTACTGTTAAATATAACATTTGGAAAAATACTCTATAATATTTTGTGGACTATGTTAGTTTTTGAACATTGCACCAACATTAATTGCTGTATACACAGAACATAAGACTGAAGGTGTACCAGTTACCAGACGTTTGTGCTAAACATGATGAGGACTTACACACAAACATTTCTACATATGTACCTGGAATCAGTATATTGTCAGCATCAAGCTGAATAAATATTATAAATTCATCTCATTTCTATCAGAAAAAATAACATTACAAAACTATATTTGTAAAACTTTTATTAGTGTATAACATGGTTCTTGCATGTCAAATGATGTTATTCACTTTCATTTGGTAGTTTAACTGGACACTTTTTTCACAATGTACCACAGAGGCATGAGTGGGATCAGTTCAGATGTCAAAATGGGACCTTATAAGTTACGGCGGTCGTTTTGGCAATGGGTGGAGTGATCAGATTAAATCATCATTTTGTAATCATAAAAGAAGTCTCAGTGTGTAACCAAGGCAATTTTTCTGGGGAAAATTATGGTTGCATTTGCGACTACCTGTTCACAACATCGCACGGTAATCATGAAATTTGGAATAGTTATATATATTTATTATAAAGAACAGTATCATGCCATAAATAAATAATTAGTTCTGGTTTAGTTTCAACACCAGAAGCTGCTGGTAACATTGTGGACACCATTGTTCAGTCGGCCAGAAAAGGATCACGACGTTTGTTCCAAGGCACTCCAGTATATGCACCTAAGCTGGCAATGCAATTTGAGACTTCAGCAGAAAGCAGGTAACAGTTATTATGACAGTTTGATTAGACAGATATAGTGTTTGGCCAGTGTATAAACACAGCCTGAAACTGTCAGACTCAAGGTCAGCATAATGCTACTAATGGCCATTAATAATCAAAATACACAAAATAAAATACTTCTTTCTAGAAGCTATGAATAACATTTCTCGAGTTTATATTTATCAGAAAATGTGTTGTTTTAGCCATTTAAAGTAAGTTTGGACTACTTACATGAAACTGAGTTGCCCAAAGCTTTTACTTGGGTCACCATTCTTCTGGGAAGCACACGGAATCGTGATGTAAAAATTAAATGTAAGAAGGTTCCATGTGCTTATAAATCAGAATGATCATATTGCTTACTGAAAAATGGATCTATATACTTAACATGTTTCAAATATTTTTCCACAATCATTTACATATTAACATTCTGACTATAGAAGGTGAAATTTCTAGTCATGCCTTTTTAACACTCAATATATCATGCATTAACATGAAATATTTGTATTTTGCTCATTGCGACATGTTAAATGAAGATAATTTGGGGAATACTTAAAACCTAATTGTAAACATGTTCAAGTGTGGTAGTCTGTTGACTTTCAGTCACTGAACTTGCTGTTAAACTGGGCAGAAAACTCACAATACATACACAAGAAATAATGTATATGTGTTGTCTATTTTCTAGAATTCCATTGACTCAGGCTTCCAATGTAACTGCAGAAATCAGCTCATCAAACCTGAAAAACAAAGTGAAATTGAGTCAACCAATCAACAAGAAGTGCCCGCCTCGTACGGTGCCAAACAGACGGCAGAGAGAAGTTGCGTCAGGTGTTGTCAAGGATGTTAAAACTTTTGAGAGGAAACATCCTGTCGTAACTGATCCAGATAATACATCTTATAAAGTAAATATTTTCTAACTAATATTGTTTAAAAAAAAAAACAGTAGCCAACAATATCTTTTAGTTAAGTTATTTTGTTTGTGCATTTAATTTCTTCTGAACTTTTGATTTGCTTTTCTTTTATAAAAAGAAAATTTATTATGGTAAATATTATTTATTGATCATTTATTTAATAGAACATTTTATTCTTCAAAATTGTGAAATGGATACCTAATAATGTTAGCCTATTGTTTGCCAGTTTTCTTTGATAAATAAATATTATTTAAATCTGTAGTGTAACAAGTGATTGATGTTTGTTTTCAGAGTGATAAGCTTGAGGGTATCTGTGATGCAGACGAGAGCTCGTTACCCACTAGTTCACACGCATCTCAGCAGGTGGCTAGCACGCCACTTAGGACTTCAAACTACAAACCCCAGCAATACACAGATTATTCTGTGAGAAAATATTCGCTTGATCATCAAACTCCATCAGTAGCAAATGGTACCAATATTGTCATGCAGCCATCAAGAATAGCCTCCTCTAATGAACAGAATTATTCATCTGTAATGCACCCATCAGCTTTGAATAAACAGCAGTTTGAATCTCGAAACACAACACCCTTCAAACACCAAGTCGTGCTAAATGACATGTGTCGAACACCATTACAAATGGTACAGCCAAAATCATATGATATTCTGGCTGATAAGGTAGGAAATTTTAACTCTTTTTGTTTTTCTTTTCTTTAATTATTTTATCAAAATGCAATATTTTTTTCTTTTTCTGTTGGTTAGGCCACACATTTTATATTAAATGTTTTATGGATTTTTTTTACAAAATTTTACTGTAGGAGGAACGAAAAAAACTGAAAAAAAAACCCAGGTGGTCTTTCATTGGAATGTCAAGAAATATTTATACTGTCTGAATATATTAAAAAAAATTATTCTGATAAATTTAATTATTTCAAATCATAGTTTTCAATATCTGGCACTCCAGAACACAATTTCAAGAGAGGACAATCTCAAACCAGTATGACAATTTCAATCAGACTCAGAATTCTAAGGTTCCATGTATTTGTATGGGAAGTTAAAACTAAGAGTACTAATAAAGTTGACTGTTGTGTTCTTGTTTTTGTTAGCTCAGCTAGTACATGTACTTTTAATAATAGGGGCCATTCAATTTTTAATAGCAAAACTATTGGAGAACCGAAACCAGTTTTACAAAACTATCTCCAGAGATGATTTTGCAAAGAACATTTATAATAAATTGGCGATTTGACTCGCACAGAAAATGTTTAGCTTTTTTATTTTTGGTCGGGAATCAAAATTGTAAGTATCGGCGGGGAAAAATAAAATAAAAAAGGACACCTTCATTTTATTTTTTCATCGGTACTTTTCGAAACATGTTGGCGGATCCGTAAAACATTTAATCAAAAATGTGTGGCCGTACTATTTAAAATGCATCATGAATATTGCTACACAAAAATGTATTTGATTAATACATCATTAATTTTGCATCATAAAATGCAATGAAAAACCACTTGTTTCATGCTATGTTAATGCTGTAGTTAAATTAACTTTGTTTGATGTTTACATCAGTTAATTAAGAATTCCTGTAAATTGAACAATTTGTGATAATATGAAAATGAAGTTTTTGTATTTTTATTTTATGTATGATTCAAGAGTCCTCGGATTGATCCTTCTCAGTGGACCCAATTGTGATTTGGGCTATTTTCCGTTCCAACCAGTGGTCCATAACTGGTTAATCAAAGGCCATGGTATGTGCTGTCCTGTCTGTGGGACGGTGCATATAAAAGATCTCTTGCTGCTTATTGGAAAGAGTAGCCCATGTGGCAGCAGTGGGTTTCCTCTAAATATATGTGTCAAAATGACCATATGGTTGACATCCAATAGCCAATGATAAGATAAAAGTCTATGTGCTCTATAGGTGTCATTAAATAAAACAAACTTTCCTTTGATTCAAGAGTCCTGACATCGGTTAATAGCGACAGATCTAGGAAATCCTAGGATTAACAAGGCATCAGTGTAATTTGTCTTCTTTTCTTCTGTAGATTGTCTCTGCAGTCATGGAAAAAGAAGCTGATCTAAAAGCGGAGGTATCTCAGTTGGAGGAAAGTCTACGCAAGTCTGGATTATCTCCTCCTGATATCTCTGCTCTCCTTGATGTAAATCTGGAAAACCCTGTCGCTGCACTAAGTAAGTTAAAACCTAATGTGAGACATGGGGAAACCCCAGTTAATTGAGTGATTCTTATTTCATGAACCATCGACTAAGAGGGAGGGGAGATTATTCATTTTCGGTATTGAGCCATAAAAAAAAGAATCAAAACAAAACAGTCTTCATTTGAAAATATTTATTGTTTAAACTACACCAGTTGATATACATGTATGCTTACATCCTTTTTTTCCTGAATTACTTTTATTTATAGGGTGACCCAGTGTGCTTAAAGAGTAGCAGGAATAACTGGGGGAAAAAAACAAACTTTCTTTCTGTTGGTGAGATGGAAAACAGAATTAATTTGTGCCACCTTGAAGAGAATCAATTGTGCCTGTTAAAGACAAAGAAATCTAACCTAAAAGATGCAACTATTTGAAAACAACCTTCATAAGCATTCATGCAAAATATGTGTATATACATACTAAATATATTTTGTCATGTAGTTCTTTTAAAGATGTAAAATTTCTTGGTACATGTTGAGAAAAATCATATATTTATGACTGGCATTTTAGGTCAGGATGCCTTCTTGTCAAAGGATCGTATACCAAGAAGTCCACTGGAACCAGAGCTTCGCCGCTTGTTTCGAGAGGCTGTGGTAGAACATGACAAGAGTACAGCCAAAAAACAGCTGCCCATGTCTCAAGAGTTTCAAACTACACCAACTACAGGTACAACCTGTTTATATTTTAAGCCTCCCATCTGAGGAATGGTGGGTTGTCGGATCAGTTCCCCTCAGTTGACCAATATCTTTGATATGTAATAGCCACTGATTAAACAAGGTGTTTTCTTTGCATTATAGCGAGGTTGCAGCATTCTGTTTGGGTAACGTTCCAACCAGTGTTCCACAACTGGTTCATCAAAGGCCGTAGTGTGTGCTGTCCTGTCTGTGGGACGGTGCATATAAAAGACACCTTGCTGCTTATCAGAAAGAGTAGGTTATGTGGCAGTAACGGGTTTCCTCTAAATAAATATTTCAGAATGACCATAATATGATTGATGTCCAATAGGCGATGATAAGATAAAAATCAATGTGCTCTAGACTCATCATTAAATAAAACAAAGTTTACTTTTCTTCTGTTTGAGTAATTGTAGCAAGTATTATATAGTCCAGCTTTTTTTGTAGACTAAATGTTCTTGTGCCCATTCACCAATGAAGTGAGCGAATGGGGTTCCAAGAACATAAAATTATTATCAGATCAAGTTGATTTGTTAGTATGTTTCAATTTCCCATCATTTAAGACATCAGAAACCGAAGGGGTTTTCTTTTGTCATGTGTAGTTTTAAAATATGGCACTTTATACCATTCCTGTGTTATAGTACCAGAATACATTATAATTCATGTATTTGTGTTCACCATAGCATATCTTAGAAAAAACCTTTAATGACCCACTTTAGTGGATGATGAAGATGTTAGTAGATTTTAGTACCACAGTAACAGCATGCATGAAACCTAATTGCTACTGATTAATAATTATTATTTGTTATTAAAAATGTTATAAATACTGGTTTTTATTTTATACAGCATTTGCACCACAGCCTAGTCCTGAACATGGTAGAGAAGTGGAGGATGTGGTCAACACATCTCCTCAACGTGATGTAGATCAACATGATCATCACAGTCTTAATCACCATGGTTTAAATCAACATGATCTTTATGAAGATAATCAACAACATGATTTTGATCATCAACATTTTAATCAACACAATTTAAATCAACAGCAAAGTCTTAACGGAAGTGATTGTGATCGACAACATGATGTTGATAAACTTGCTAACAGTCACAAAACTGAACAAACAGAAATGCAGTCAATTGGTAACATAGAAAATGAAACGTTTCCTGGTTTAGATAATTTCAGGCCAGATTCTGACTTTAAAACTCCGTTATTGACTGGAAATGATGACAGTTTTGAGAAAAATTTTGGTATTTTAAAATCTGACTACTTACTGGAAAATGAAGAATTTCCACAGCTTGATAACAGTTTAGTAGAAGAGTCGGACTCTGAAGAAGATAATTATTTAACTCCAGTGATAACTATGTCTCAGGCTGCTTCTGGAATGCATGCACTTCAAAAACTTCAAACAGAGTCTCCAAAACAAAGCAACTCCAGTGAAAGACAGGACATTCATTCACGACAAAAGGACACAACATTATGGTCACCATCAACTGACTTAGTTGATTCACCTATTAGAAATGTTGATACAAGTTCTTTAGATCAGATGTTTGAGACAAACTCGCCCCTGTTTAAAAATAAAACAGGCAATGCATGGTCAATGAGTAGTCATTTATTGAGTACAGACAGTTGCAGAACAGACAGTTTTAGAAAACCAAAGTTTCCTGAAGAACCCCTGACTGCCACTCTTATTTCTTTGTCACCATTTGTTTCAAACTTTTCTAACTTTGTCTCACAAAACCAAGCTGACCACAAACAAAATAGTCATATTTGTTTACAGAATGATGTTGAAACCGGTCTTGATGATCCATTTGTTCAACTCAAAGAACCTGAAGAAACTCTTATTTCTTTGTCACCATTTGTTTCAAACTTTTCTAACTCTAAGTCACAAAACCAAGCTGATCACAAACAAAATAGTCATATTTCTTTACAAAATGATGTTGAAACCGGTCTTGATGATTCATTTGTTCCACTCAAAGATGGTGTTATGTTGGATGGCAAATCACCAGCCAAAGTTCTACAGTATGATCCAATGGATGATGAAGACGAAGAGGACATTACCTCAAGGATGATGCGTATACGGAAAAAAGCTGCAGCAGCTATGCAGGGTGTGAATGGTGAAAGCACTGAGTGTGAAGGAGATCTGCAGCTGTCATCTTGTAGTTCTGATGACCGGTTTATTGACTTACTCAGTGTCAAGTACCTACACATGAAGAGAGATGTGCAGAATGTCACTGATGGTGATCGTCACCCAGTTACAACACAACAGCAGTCAGGTTTGTAGCACACTGTGAAGACAGTAAAATTAGAAGTCCATTCTTGACCATGCTTGAACCATCATTAGGCCATCATAAAAAATATGTTGGTTTGCCATAACATCTAAATTTTAAGGGGTATGTAGGTAGGTAAATATTTTTTTTATTCCCTATCACCAATTAAAAAAAATCCTGGTATTAACCCTCACAACCTTGATTTGAGGATTGAACTCCAAGTTGTCATCAATCCTTTGAGGTGCATCTACAATTAGTTTTGACGCTTATTGTTTATCCTTTGTTTTCATGGCAACTGTAACAATCATGTTCATATTGTCTTCTGTCAATGTGTCCTGGCAAATATCAGTAATGACATCCAACCTGGTCTTCTGTGTGTCCAGCATTTTTAGGCTGTTAGAAATTATATTCATACTTCTAGACAGGAAACTTAAAGGCTATAAGCCACCGAACAGAGCTTAAATTAACTTGAACTTGACAGTTATGAAAGTAAAATACTAAAAGATGTTTTGATCACTATGTCATTTTTACTAATGGAGTTATACCTGTTATAATAACCAATGTGGTCAAGGATAGCAGACCCAATTACGTTCAATCTGTGGTTGAAACTACAAGTTATACCTCCTCGGTAAAAATAGCGGTACATGTTTATACCTCTTGTGGTAGATTGCCATTATGTGTTATACCATTTCCCACCCTTCTTATTACATGATTTCGAACACCAGAAAGTACTATACCTCCATTTCTACATGATGTGGAACACTGTAAAAATATATAATTGAGTCTGGCCTAATTTCATTGAGTCTGTCAGGTTATGGTAAACAAGTATATTTTTAAGTATGGCCTTATGTTAGTGATGAAAATAAGACAAAACATCTTGATAAATGATACATACATGTGCTGAACATGAGTTTTTATTTCTAAGTTTAATGCTGCAGTAATCTTTAAATACCTAACTAAAACTGTAAAGTTAATTTCACTCTGCTATTTCACAAAATGATCTGAATTTACTGTAGTCTTCTTAAGGTAGTAAATCATTGAGATGATTTTTAAATGGTTGCATTAGAAGCTAAGTAAAGCTTTATTTAGTACGGAAATTCTTGCTGCTGCAACATAATGTACAGTGAAATGTAATTTCTGTTACGTTGATAGTTCATTATGCATTGGGCAAACTTGATACTGAACTACATTGTATGAACTTGACACTGAACTGTACATTATATGAACGTGACGCTGAACTGTACATTATGTGAATGTGACACTGAACTGTACATTATATGAATGTGACACTGAACTGTACATTATATGAACTTGACACTGAACTACATTATATGAACTTGACATTGAACTGTACATTATATGAACTTGACACTGAACTGTACATTATATGAACTAGACATTGAACTGTATATTGTGTGAACTTGACACTGAACTGTACATTATATGAACTTGACATTGAACTGTACATTGTGTGAACTTGACACTGAACTGTACATTATATTAACGTGACACTGAACTGTACATTATATGAACTTGACACTGAACTGTACATTATATTAACGTGACACTGAACTATACATTATATTAACGTGACACTGAACTGTACATTATATTAACGTGACATTGAACTGTACATTATATTAATGTGACACTGAACTGTACATTATATGAATGTGACACTGAATTTTACATAATATGTACTCGACACTGAACCAATGAAGATTAAAATAGTTTTTGTGTTTTATTTTCAGATGAAGACAATTCACCCATATTGTCATGGTCACCAGTGGACAAAAACTGATTCATGTTGGTCATCACCCTTTATTCTTTGTCCTTCTTAAAAGTGAATTGGGAGTTACATTGGTAGCATCTGTTAAACCTCTTGCCACTGTATCATATACAGTGATGACTCCATTCGAATCCCAAGTTCAAGAATATGTTTACTAAATATGTTTATATATATCCATGAAATATGTTTTATTTTTATTACCCACCTGTTGAAGATCTAGATATTGTGTAAGGGGTCATACATTTTTTTCATTATTATAATTAAAAATTCACTCACAATATAAACAATATCAAATAGGACATCATTCAGTAGTCTATGTACTTGTATTATATAAAATTCAGGGCCATAGCTGCCACTGATTGAAGTATTCATCTGGAAGCAAACAAAAAAAAAGTTACAAAGATAATGTTTTGTGATTTCGTATGATCGCTATTCACCAGTTATGTCCCTTATATTAGCCTTTACAAGTCAGCTCTTACGAATTCATAGATATCCCAAGAGTTAACTTTATTCTGTAAAAATAACTTCAAAGTAGTGTATGTAAAGGTTCTGTTTGCACAGAAGCTACAAGGTGTCTCAAGTGATATTCTGTTACTGGTGGTCTTTAGAGAAAACCCACTACCACCACATAGGCTACTCCAATTTGCAGCAAGGGTTCTTTTATATTTGCTTTCCCACAGACAGGACATCACATACCACAGTTTTGATAAAGCAGTTGTCGACAAATAGTCAAGTGTAAATAGCTTACACCTAACCATTGAGCCTTTGCGGAGTAATCGCTCAATAAAGTTTGCCACAAAGTCACCTCTATGTGCATCATTAATGAAGATATGGCAAAAACAATATTTTGCGGTTGCCATTTTGAATTTAGAGTGTAAAAATAAATTGCTCACAGGTGACAGCTTGTCACCCAGCTGAAATATGTTCTGGAAGGTCCAATCTACCAGACACCACGATAAAACATTGTATATACCCTAAAACATGCTTTTTTTGTTCTGTCACTGGACTAGTAGGTTATATATACATGTAAGTGAGTATTGTATAATATCTGTATAATGTTTTATTATTATTTACCCGTTGGGTTGGCATTATTTCAAACCCTTATGTCGCTTCCAGTGTGATGGGTGTTACACATCACTGTACTTTCTTTGTTATACTTTTCTCTTGGCATTTTAATGGTGCAGTTTGTTACTTGGTTACTTGTATATAGAATAAATTACATACATATAGTTATAATATGTATCAGACAGTATATATTTATTGTATACATTTTATTATAAAACAAATCTGTATATTTTTAACATCCATTTTGTAAGTATAATTATTTTATTATTTTGTTGTTAACATCTGCTGTTTTACGAAATGTGCCTTATCTGAGAAATAATTGTAATAAATGCCAGTGTGCATATAAGACAATTGTTAATAGTGGTTTTATTGAAATACTGTAACCAGGGCTGGATTTACAAGGGACCATGGACCACCCTGCCAGAAACCCCTCCCCTCCCAACCAAGAACTTCACTTATAAAAAAATGTATTAATTATAAAATTAGTTCTATTCAGTCATTTTAGTTTATTTTTTTATTTGTCATGTAATTTAATATTCTATGTTGGGGATCCCCCGAATCAGACGTTCCGGGCCCCATGAGGTCTAAATACAGCCCTGATTGAAACTGTAGGGTGTTTCCAGTTGAAATTACATCGGAGAGGATGGGGGGGGGGGGGGGGCGGGCCGAAGGCCCCCCCCCCCCCCCCCCCAGAATGCACATGTATTTTTTTTACGTTGGTCCTAGGTAAAAACACAGTCAATTTATGTGGGTGGTGGGTTGGTGAAAGAAATTATAATTACCTTGGTACTGGGTCTGTGACCACCGGCTTTAAATTATATAAAACTGGAACATCTAATTGGGATGGTTATACGAAAGTCTTTGGCAAAGAAAATGGTTAATTTACATCTCAGTTGATAAAGGCACGTGCCCCTGCCCCTCCCTCCGGTTCCTACGGGCCCACCATTGAATACAGAAACGTATTATTTAATTAACATTGTAATTGTATGTTTTATTACTGAAAGATCTGATGTTAAAATATAGGACACGATATAACATATAATAGATAATCCTATGTGTGTGTGTATAGGTTAGAAAGCATGAAGACGTTTTTTTCCCCCACTAATAAGAAGGGGCAGAGCGAAGCTGAGCCCGTTCTTGTTTCTGCAGAAACGTCTTAAGCCTTCTAACCAATTTAGACGGCATTTCATAGGTTCATTACATGATATGGGCGGGGCAAGCTTCATTGCGTATGCGCGCAAGTTTTGACGTCATTCGTTTCTAATCTTCGCTCGCAGGTGGATGGCTTGATTATAGTCGAATTTGGTTTGGGTGAAATTTCTAATTTGTTTAACGATGGTCATTGGAATAGTTGAATGTGACACTGAACGGAATGCTTCCTTCGCTGTGCAATTCTCGGAAGAGAAGGAGAATATTTCCAAAACCTTTTTTGAGACAAACAATACAGACTTGCCTGTGAAAAAACGAACCGGTCGAAAATGGTGATTCTGAAACACTGACAATCGAAGCACCCATGTGCGTTAAAAACATTGTGATAACCTAAGGGGACAAAAAGTAAATAAATTTCAGATATAAAGAGACGCCCGAAACATTAAAACTACAAGTATGAATCTTGATTAAAATTTTTATATTCATTATTAAAAATCTAACGGTTTAATTATTGTTTGTTTTTTGTTGTTGTTTTTGACAGAATTTTTTTTTTAAATTTAATTTTAATATGTTTATTTAACCGATGTTTCACGGATATAATGTCACTAAAAATATGTATAATAGATGTGAGAACAGAAAAGCGGTGTCATTGGCCTGGTCACATTTAGATACAATTGTAACAACGTTACCAACTACAGCTCTTGTCATCATGTCTGGCCAATTGTTTTGAAGTAATTTTGATCACGTAACTTCTTTTTATTGAAATGCTGATGAGCGATTAGTTGAATTGGAGAGAAACCGAGGAAATGCCGTGAAGAATACTTTTGACAGATGAGCTAACAGTAACTGTTGTACGCATGCATGAGGTTTTATTCCATTCCAACCAGTGGTCCACAACTAGTTAATCAAAGGCCGTGGAATATGCTATACTGTCTGTGGGACGGTGCATATAAAAGACCCCTTGCTGCTTATCAGAAAAAGCCTATGTGACGGCAGCCGGTTTCCTCTAAATAAATATGTCAAAATTACCATGTAATTGTCCAATTGCCGAAGATGATATAAAAATCGATGTGCTCTAGAGGCGTCGTTAAATACAACAAACTTCGTTTGCACGAGGTTTTAGATTCAAAATGGATGAAGTGGCAACCCTCATAACAACGTACAATCCCACTTTAAATGTTAACCAATAGGATATCTGTATATGTCTGTTTACGGATATACAAGTGTGTGCATAACTGCAGGTCAAGGCGTCTCCCCACAGCGCGAAGTTTAGCCAGAAGTATCTTGGTTATATCCGTAATCACTACCGATATAAGCCACGACCATACACGTGAGTTGACAATTTACTTCCACAGGGCCGAGTAGGGCAAGGGGGCATTTGCTCCCTCCAATAATCAGTGGCGCCCTTTTTTTGTGACAGTATTTACATTGTTTATGTTGTAGACACTATTCAGATGGCGCCTTATTCAGTCTTGCCCCTCTAATATTTAAACGGCTGCGCCGGTACCTGCTGTTCCATAAGCCCGTGTTACTATGATAAGAAAGCGCTAAACTATTGTGTATTGTAGGCCTATAGTTATGAGTATAAACCAACGGTATCACTAAAAATTTTAAACGTTTAGCGTATTCCAGGCAGGGCCGGATTTAGTCCTAGGGTGCGAGCCTCAACATAGAAATTAAATTACAGGTCAAATAAAAAAAATGAAGTAAAATGAATGAAAGAACTAATTTTATAATAATTACATTTTTTTTTATAAAGAAGTCATTAGTCGGCTGATGGTTCGCTGGCAGGTGGGGCCGGGGCATTTGCCCCATATAAATCCAACCCCGATTCCAGGTCAAAACGTGCGGAAATATTTATAAAGGAGTTTTAATGATAAAACTTATTTTAAGCATTTTAAATGTTATACCATTCCAACATCTTTATAAATGTGCTCTTTGATGTTTTAGGGTAGATAAATGTTATTACTAAGTATTTGGTCTTTATTACTTCAGGTAGGTTAATTGCTGGTTACTTTATTAAATGTTACAGCTCTAATAACGTTTGTGTTACATTCCTTACACAGAAGATAGGGTACCATAAACCTATTTGTTAATGACAAATTAGTATAAGTTCCGATTCCTCGCTTATAGTTCAATCGCTTTTTGAATTTTCAAACTTTTAAGCCTGTTAAAACAATAACTTGGACAGTGAATTAAGGTCGAGCCGTCATCCAGAAATCTGGTCAGAGTTACACTCAGTATTACACGCGCTGTCTCGACAGTTCAGAAGCGGATCCAGGGTGGTCCAGGCCAGGAACCCCCCCCCCTTTCCTCAAATTATAATTTTTTATTTTTTTAAAAACCTTTTTCTGAGTGGAAGGACGTGCAAATTAACCATTTCCCCCCATTTCTATTCACTCATCACTTTTGGACCCCACTCCCCTTTTCAGAAATCCACATTTGGACGCACCTTTCAGAAATCCCGCATCCGCGCCTGCACTTGGATTTGTTTTCGACTGAGATAAAAAACCTTAAAGCACAAGTGAAATATAATACCGTTTTGGGTTATTGTTTTCATAAACAGTATCTATAAACATCCACTAAAACA
>JAULBS010133074.1:0-13268 GCA_032355785.1 Symmetromphalus regularis | reverse complement strand
TTAAACTCAACGCTTCGTGCCTAGATTTTAGCCCCCCCTCTCCCCCAACTAGATCTGTTAGCCTCAATAATGACTTGCTTCCGCCGTGCCTACTTTATACTATAAAATGAATATACGTATTCATCATTTGTTTACCATATATTGTAAAATGAATATACGTATTCATCATTTGTTTACCATATATTGTAAAAAGATTCTTAATCCCGTAATATGATTACTGCTTTTGACAATGATTCTTGGGAAAAGATCATCACGATTTTGTTTCCCTTAGACTCTGCCTTGTGTACTTTTGTTGTTTTAGATTATCTTTACCAAATACCCGCTTTGCTACTGGTATTGATAGTAGTTAATGAGTGTATGCCACGTGTTCTCACGAATTTACCTCTATTCGCCGTTATACATACTTCAGTTATACAGTTTTGACATTTTAAGTTACGTCATTTAGATTTGTGTAAATGTTAATCCTAAGCAATGCACTTGTTTCATTTCCTCCGTATAATGTCAACAATATTAACGAGATAACATGGCGTCGAAATGTATTCGTGACCACTTGTTATTACGTCGTCTGCTGCACTGTCTAACTCACCTTTAGAACGAACCTTTCCACATATATCTTCGACTTCATTACCATATATACTGACCAAAATAATTAAATGATAATCAAACAAAATATAAGATAATAATTATTGCTATTGTTGTTTAAAAAAACATTTTACACGTTTTGCATCCACTGGAGGTTCAAGCACGCTTTTGATGGATGTAAGCTCCGTGTTTTTGGAGAAGTTCCGAAGTTGAGATCGCTCTCAGGGAGGGATGGATGGGTGGGTAAGGGGAAGCGTCAACATTATAGTATTAATTTAATACGCGTATTAATTAGTTAATGTTGATTACTTATTTTAATGTGTAAAGCTTTGTTTAGGTTTTTTGTTAAGACTAGGGTATCCCCCTCCTCCTAAAAAAAAACATTTTTTTTTAATAATAAACTGGTCATGTAGGGAACTAAGATAATAGGAACAGAGTAATATTTATAGTAATAGTAATGAGTGGAGTAGCAGAAGTGATGACGTTGTCATGAGATTGATATGTAGTGTCTATGTCATGATAAAGAGGTGTGACGGAACCACACCCTGGTGGGTAGCTAGGGTAGAGATTGTAAAATTCAAGTTTGTGATTGATGTATTAGTAACGCTTATAAAGCCATTGCACCTGGCAGTTGTATAAACATTCACGAATCCATCATGTCAAGATAAGAATCAAATGTCGAATAGCGGTCTGCAGGCGCGGATCCAGGATTTCTATAAGAGGGATCCAAATGTGATGGATAAATAGGATTGGGGGAAATGGTAGATTTTCACGTCCATCCACTCGGAAAAAATATATATATAAATAAAATTCTAGAAAGGGAGTGGATTTGGACCCCTGGTTATTCTTTAGTGTTACGAGATATAAACCTACCAAAGTTCTTTTACAATAGTATCATGTTTGGTACCTTCAAATTGCTGATTATAAAATAAGCAGAGGTATCATTAAAACGTTATTTTCCTTTCTTCTCTAAACCATCTGTCGTAAATACCATATAACTGACACCTAATATTCATTGATTAAACAGTGTGTTGGGAAAATATATTTTTTAATTTAATGACGCCTCTAGAGCACATTGATTTTTATTTCATCATCTGCTATTGGACATCAAACATATGGTCATTCTGACATGTTTTTTTAGAGGAAACCCGCTGTCGCCACATAGGCTACTCTTTCCGATAAGCAGCATGGGGTCTTTTATATGCACCGTCCCACAGACAGGACAGCACATACCACGGCCTCAGATAAACCAGTTGTGGACCACAGGCTGGAACAGAAAATAGCCAAAACTGCAAATGGGTCCACTGAGAAGGATCGATCCCACGACCGACCGGTTCACAGGCGGACACTTCCATTTGAGCTACATCCCACTCCCGTGATATATTTGTAATAGGTGGTCTCTGAAAATAAATTGCATGATTGTTTCATTGCCTGTGCAAGCAGCCTATACTTTTTCTTACTTGTAAAGCATTATCAGGGATGACAATTCTCCATGGATTCACAGAATTCCGACTTTTTGTCTGACCAAAAGGTCAAATTACTAGCGGCAAGCTAGACTAGTTTTCGATGCGCTTCCTTTAAAACCCAATGAGAACATTTAGGACCAGTGAAATGGTTATGTAGCTTTCACGAATGCTAGCCTTTGCTGAACGTAAGGCTGGATTTTCAAAGTGCCACCTATACTGTATTTACTGAATAATCACTCGGAACTGTCGGTAAACACCGAAGAGTAAAAAAGCATCATCTAGATATTGAATTATTTTTGCGGGGAATCTTGATTTTCACTCACATGACATAATTATGAACAAATCTTTATGCTTATTTCAGACATTTTATTTTCAAAATTGCCATTTTCATCCTTGCATTATTCATTGATGCATTCATTATTTAATCATCATCGTTATTCAGAAAACAGCATGTTTTATAATGAGTTATGAAAATTTGTGATTCTCAGAAGTCTGTGTTAGTGTAATCAGCACATCAGAATCTTTCAGCCGATTCCAATTTCTGATAAAGGACATACATGCATTTAATGAAAATGGTGGCCAAAATATAAAACCTGGAATTACCAGATCTCTGTCTAAATGGAATAAATGTGGATTTCCAAGGTGATCTGTTTTAGACAGGTTCGTCTGTATAGGACTCAAAGTTAACCATTCGAAATTCTAATCTCAAAGTTTGTAATTCAGAGCTAGGCACACTGTGTGACTGAAGTGAAAAAAAATAAAGGGATAATATTTATTTTAGGAGCACACACATAATGAAATTGGGAAAAAATAAACATTGACAATTTTGTATCAGGTCTTGTGCAAATCTTTAATATTAATTTATTATGATTGTCAAGTGGATTGGCACATATTACATTATTTACTAATAAATTATTATATAGCAAAGAATACTGATTAAATCATGATATTGTAATGGTAAAAGTTCAAAGTAAAGTTTGTTTTATTTAACGACGCATCTTGAGCACATTGATTTTTATCTTATCACCGGCTATTGGATGTCATTCATATGGTCATTCTGTCATATATTTATTTAGAGGAAACCCATTGCTGCCACATAGGCTATTCTTCCCAATAAGCGGCAAGGGGTCTTTCATAAGCACTGTCCCAAAGACAGTACAGCACATACCACAGCCTTTGATGAAGCAGTTGTGGACCACTAGTTGGAATGGAAAATAGCCCAAACTGCAAATGGGTCCACTGAGAATGATCAACCCGACAACCGACCGGTTCACAGGTGGACATGCTACTGTTTGAGCTTCATCGCGCTCCCAACTCACACACTGCATTTAAAACAGTTTTTCTAGATATAAATATAAAAATTATGGGTGCATTTGCAGCTACATGTACCTTCTCACAATTTCGAGCCCTGCTGTACACAGTTTATTGCATACTTGCACATGTACATTAGTATAGCTTCTACAGCTAGGTCAAGTTAACTATATCAGCACTGATTTATGTAAATAGATGATTTTGTAAAATGTTTGGACATCTGCCGTCAAATCTGAGACGCACTGTTAATATCACATTAGTCAGTAAAGTAAATTTGTTAAAGATTTCTGGTAAACAATGCTGGCCCAGTTTGCACCTTATTGATTGTTTGCTGTAAACCCAGTGTCATATGTAAACAGATCTATCATCTCCCATTGCAGATCTGTATTGGTTTAATTCTAGCCTGGTATAGCTGGCTTTAAACCCAGTCTCATTTGGTGACTGATCTTATCTTATCCCATTGCAGATCTATATTGGTTTAATGCTAGCCTGGTATAGCTTGCCTTAAACCCAATCTCATGTGTTAACAATAACAGATCTATCACTTCCCATTGCAGATGTGTATTGGTTTAATTCTAACCTGGTATAGCTTGCTTTAAACCCAATCTCACGTGTTAACAATAACAGATCTATCACCTCCCATTGCAGATCTATATTGGTTTAATTCTAACCTGGTATAGTTTGCTTTAAACCCAATCTCATGTGTTAACAATAACAGATCTATCACCTCCCATTGCAGATCTATACTGGTTTAATTCTAACCTGGTATAGCTTGCTTTAAACACAGTCTCACGTGTTAACAATAACAGATCTATCACCTCCCATTGCAGATCTATATTGGTTTAATTCTAACCTGGTATAGCTTGCTTTAAACACAGTCTCATGTGTTAACAATAACAGATCTATCACCTCCCATTGCAGATGTGTATTGGTTTAATTCTAACCTGGTATGGCTTGCTTTAAACACAGTCTCATGTGTTAACAATAACAGATTTATCACCTCCCATTGCAGATGTGTATTGGTTTAATTCTAACCTGGTATAGCTTGCTTTAAACCCAGTTTCATGTCTTAACAATAACAGATCTACATGTATCACCTCCCATTGCAGATCTGTATTGGTATAATTCTATATAGCTTGCTTTAAACCCAGTCTCATGTTTTAACAATAACAGATCTATCACCTCCCATTGCAGATCTGTATTGGTTTCTAAGTTTCAATAATTCTTGGCTCATGTAGCCTGCACCATGTACCTTGGATAGTCTCCAGGGACAACTCCATGGTAGATCCAATGCCCAGAAGCTGATCATGTATAGCTTTGCTTGTAGGATCAATATCTCCATCAGTGGCCCTGGCATAAGGCTGTTTATCATTTCAGATGTTAGTCAACAATTGTGGACTGAGAAAGTGAATATAAAAGAAATGTTACAATTTCTCAATTACAATAATGCTGCTAATTGAAAAGAGTTAATTATGTAATTTTGTCCCACTAGTGGTTTTCTTGTGTAACCATGTTTTGCACATACCATATGTTTCACAGCTAATATATTAGAATTATGTAAATAATGCATATGTGTAATTTAATGGATCTTGCACTGCTGTTGACAAGTGTTTTTTTATTAGTACAAAGCATGTGTAAATGTGGATGGATATCAATACCAGCATACAAATTTAAATTAGTGAGCCTTGGTGGTCAGGCAGTAGAACAACAGACTTTCAAGCTGATAACAGTAGTTCAAAACCCATTGAAGGATGGCTCACACTTGACTGCATGTCAAAATACTAGTAACCAAATGTTTGACATCCAATAGCCTATGATTAACAAATCAGTGTGCTCACTCTAGTGGTGTTGTTAAACAAAACAGATTTTTTTATTTTTTTTTAAATTAATCATTAAAATGTTGATTGAAATCCCATGTACAAAATTAAAAAAGAAAAACAGCAGTCTCCTTACAAATGAGACCGTATTGACATTATAAATATTGAAGGACCCTTTATCTCTAGATGCTGATTAAACAGTGTGTTAGTGGAGCAGGACATATCTCAAATGGTAGCATGTACGCCTGTGAAGCTGTCACTCATTGGATCAATCCCTCTAAGGCCCAGTTTCTCGTTGACTGTTCAGCCACGATCTACAGCAACCCATTCTTTTAACATCTGTGGACACAGTTTAAACTAAGAATCAAGGTTGAACTGTCAACGAGAAATCAGCCCTAAGTGGACCCATTTGCTGTTTGGGCTATTTTCCATTCCAACCAGTGGTCCACAACTGGTTTATCAAAGGCTGTGGTAGTATGTTCTGTCCTGTCAGTGGGACTGTGCTTACAAAAGATGCCTTGCTCCTTATCGGAAAGAAAAGCCTATGTTGTGGAAGCAGGTTTCCTCTCAATAAATGTCAGAATTACCATATGTCTCATGTCCAATAGCTGATGATAAGATTAAAATCAGTGTGCTCTGGAGGCATTGTTAAAATAAAACAAACATTCCTTTCCTTCCTAGTAATATGTTCTGTTAATTTGAATCAGAAAGCTTACAGCACCTGGGATTCCCTGTCCATTATGTTTCCCATCCAGTGTTTCAACCAAACTGGTTTTTATTGATTGAATCTTTACATAATAGAATGCAGCAGTATTTAAAAGTTACCCCCTAAGGCAGCTCACCTTGTGTGCCAATATTGTTGCTGGTAATTGTGCTGGCACAAACACATACCGGTAATTTTAAAATGAACTGAGGCCTGTCTTGTTTTCTATTGTGCTTTGTCTCATCTACCGGTACTTGTGGGAAAATCGATTTTCAATTCAGAATAGTACTTTTGTTTATGGATTTCACAGGCATTGTTTTGAATTGTGTACAAAAGGTTGTATTTGCACGTAAAATGTTTTGAATTCTGTATGAAAAACAATGGATTTTTAGAGACATTTATGTAGAAAAGTTAACAAAAAATAAAAAATAAAAAAATAGAATTCACATTCTGGGGATACATTAAACTGAGTTATTACTAAATGGCAGAAGGACATCTCAGAGAAGATTTTGGTGTTATTGCAAGAAGAAACCACACAATGCAATACAATGCAATTTTTCAAATTTTTAATTGATTAATATTAGATTATGTGCTGAATCATTTAATAGATTATGTATACGTATGCAATTTATAACTACAGTTAAACCTGTGTTAAGCAGCCACCCATGGGAGTAAGAAAATGTGTCTCTTAAAACTGGTGGTGCTTAATACAGGTTAAGGTATACTAATTAGCTGATTAGGGAGAAAATAAAGGTGCCCCTTTAACACAGCTGGCTGTTTAATACTGGTGGCTGCATGGGCAGGTTTGACTATATATGTTAATAGCGATATAGAGTTTAGTTATGGCTCAGTCACAAATGCACCGGTCATAATGCAGTGGGGGTAGAAGGTGGTGTGAAAATGTACAGCATCCACGACATCAGGAAAGAATTGTAGGGCTCTCCAAGAATCTGTGCCATGGTAACATTAGATATGGTTTGCTTAAATGGCCTCTACGGGTTGACAAAAATTTTGGGTGATTAGATCTTAAGGACATTGTAAGGGCATCATAAATTGACCTTACGGTTACCATAAGGTCACTGTACAATATCCCAAAATCACTGGAGTATCATATAGTCTGCCTGCAATTTCTTGCAGAGTCCCCTCTACACCATTCCGCCCTTACAATATGTCTTTGTTGGGCTCCCAATTTTAAAAATCATATGGTTTTCAAAAAGTTATAATTCTGCTTTAGTAGTTTCCGATGACCCTTCAATACCCAAAAACAGCTAAAAACTCAATGATGTCAGTAGGATGTCGTTGATGCTCATAGGATATCATCAAAAACACATGTCACACGGGCATCTTAGCCACTTACGATGTATTTCTGACTGAGCCATACATGTAAATGGATAGTTGTTTTTGGAATGGATTGAGCTTCATGTAGTTCTTGACTAAAATCTACTAACCCTCAAAGGCTTTCTTCACGGAATGACATTTTCAGTTTAGTTGCATCTTGATGGCAGTGTAAATTTTTCAATTTCAAACTAATATGCTGCATTGATTTGGTTAAATCTATTGCACCTGAGACTCAAAGTCTTATTTGTTGTGGTTGGAGAAGGAAAGGAATGTGTGAGTATTTTGTCAGTCAAGATAACTGAAATCTGTGCATATTAGAAAAGTAAAGGCATGTATGTAATTATAATTACAATCTGTCCATATTAAAAAAGTATTTGTTTGTTTTGTAGAGCAAATTTATTTATTGATTTGGAAATTTTGACACTGACAAGTTTTGAACTATATACAGTAAGGCCTTCAGCTTAAGAGTCCAATGTTTTACCACTGGACCACTGAAGGCTATATTAGGAATGTGTTTATAATGTCAGTTTGCGATCCTTCTCAGTGGACCCATTTGCAGTTTGGGCTATTTTCCATTCCAACCATTGGTCCACAACTGGTTCATCAAAAGCCGTGGTATGTGCTGTCCTGTCTGTGGGATGGTGCATATAAAAGACCCCTTGCTGCTTATCGGAAAAAGTAGACTATATGGCGGCAGAGGGTTTCGTCTAAATATGTCAGAATGACCAAATGATTGACGTCCAATAGCCGATGACAAGATAGAAATCAATGTACTCTAGAGGCGTCGTTAAATAAAGCAAACTTTACTTTTTACTTCTACATAATTATACAGTCACCCTTTGTGTTTTAAGTACTCCATTTATAAACCTCACGATTGCGTATCTTGTAGATAATAATGAAAAGTTGTGCCAAAACATGTTTAAAGATTTTAGAAAATAGCGAGATTATATATATAGAGGGGTGTAATTATTTGTTAGAAATGTTATATATAGTTTTTAGTTTATTTCATGTCCGTATTTCCTAGCATTGTATTGAGTCGCTCTTAAACTACATGTGTCAATGTATTACTATTACTAGACGTGTATATATTTATTATTTTGTTGTATTTTAAAAGGTGAAACGTTAATAAAATATTGAATTGTAGATACGCACTTCACAAAATATTTAAAATTTTGCTATAATCAGTTCAGTAATATTTATGACTATGCAAAAAAATGATATGTTGATTTGCCATCAATTCCTTTACACCTCGCGACTGTGCCTTTTATATTCCCGAGTGTGCCTAGGCTTCTTGTGTAATAGGTCTATTTCGGTTGTTAGTGGCTGGTAATCGTTTCTTAAAGGTACGTTGATACAGTGGCTTTATTTGTGTCTGTCATGTGGTAGGACGTTTTTTTCTCTTTTGCGCAGGAAGAAATTAAATTTGGACATGGACTATCAAGGAGGTTAGTAATGATTTATACAATGACATCGTTTGACCATGTAAATGTGTATATTTCCCTAAAGCAAAGTTTGTTTTATTATTTAACAACGCCTCTAGAGCACGTTGATTTTTATCTCATCGTCGGCTATTGGACGTCAATCATATGGTCATTCTGACATATTTATTTAGAGGAAACCCGTTGCAGCTACATAGACTAAACTTTCCGATAAACAGCAAGGGGACTGGACAGCACATACAATGGCCTTTGATGAACCAGTTTTGGACCACTGGCTGGAACGGAAAATAGCCCGAACTGCATATGTGTCTACTGAGAAGGATCGATCCGATGACCGACCGCTTCACAGGCGGACACGCTACCGTTTGAGCTACATCCCCCTCCCTTGTGGATTCCCACACATTCAGCTCATTACAACCTAACCACCTGAATCAC
This sequence comes from Symmetromphalus regularis, assembly GCA_032355785.1. Taxonomy (NCBI): domain Eukaryota; kingdom Metazoa; phylum Mollusca; class Gastropoda; order Neomphalida; family Neomphalidae; genus Symmetromphalus; species Symmetromphalus regularis. Next base: position 4,177 of record JAULBS010133074.1, on the reverse strand, counting down.
CAGTCCAACCACAATGTTTGATCTTGGTGAAAACATTCGCCCACGTTAAAAATAGACTGTTTGTTAAAACACATGCACATCAAATTGGCCTTCATAATAAATTCATACAATGTAGTTCGATGCCTCGTGTAATATTCTTAGCATTTCACTGATACGACTTTATCAAGAGAGATCTTTGAAAGGAAATGCATTTGTCTGTCAAAATGCAAAATCAGATTAGACTCGATAGCTCATATTATGCGATTCGATGCTACATGCGCAAAACTTCAGCTGACGTTGTGGATTTATCAAGAGAGATCTTTGAAATGAAGTGCATTTTTTTTTGTCAAAACGCTCCATCACATTAGACTTAATAGCTCATATAGTGCGATTCGATGCTACAGGCGGATACTCATTTACCCGTGGAAAGCTGGTAGTAGACCCCAAACAGACGGGAATTTTTTATATTTTTTTATTTAACTACGCCTTTAGAGCACATTGATTTTTATCTTATCATCAGCTATTGGACATCAATCATATGGTCATTCTGACATATGTATTTAGAGGAAGCCCGCTGCCGCCACATAGTCTACGCTTTTTCAGTAAGCAGCAAGGGGTCTTTTATATGCACCGTCCCACAGACAGGACGGCACATATCACGGCTTTTGATGAATCAGTTGTGTATCACTGGTTGGAACGGAAAATAGCCCAAACTACAAATGGGTCCACTGAGAAGGATCGATCCGACGACCGATCGACTAACAGGCAGACACTCTACCGTTTGAGCTACGTCCCGCTCCCTGGCCAGACAGGAAATGCAGGTCCCCACCCACTCACTAAGTGTTTTTGTAATCAGTGCTAAATACCAGAGTGCGTGGGCCCCTCAAAATCGTAGGCCCATGCCAAACGGCCCATCTGACCCACCCTGTGCACGGCCCTGCATGCTCAATACTATAGCTAACACTGTTGTGGCTTTATCAACAGAGAGTGGCTGATGACAGTGGTTCGAAACCTGTATGAGGCTGGTTCAGACTTGACTACGTGTCACAATAACCAAATGTTAGACATCCAATAGCCGATGATTAATAAATCAATTCTTCAGTGATGTCATTAAACAAACAAACCAAAAAAAATATCAAGAGACGTTTGAAAATAAATGCATTTTCTCTTGAAACGCATCAACATTAAATCCGCCTTGATACTCCATTCATTATGATTGTGTGCTACGTTGTCAATACTTTAGCCAACATCATTGTGGCTTTATCAAAAGAGAGAGGTTTGAAAAGGAATGCAGTTCCGTTAAACGTGCAAATACGAGACAGAAATAGCTCCTACAATATTATCGTGTTCAATGTCTAACTCTCCCTCTAGCCTGCTCTTGACAACCGACATACCTAGTTTCTTTGTCTACGAAATCGTGATGATTTTGTTGTTTGCAGTCGATATCTAGCTATCGCTTTTCACCTGATTACTGTATCAAGAAAACTGATATTATCTGAGTATGTCAGGGACAGAACAATTATATCTGCTTGTACAAAGACTCTTGGAGTTGTCCTCAAACGCTAATTAAGAGCAGTAACCCTGTTGCTAGACCTTTTGAAATTATATAATTCCCGGCACGTCTGGTGAAACGAACAATAACAAAACTGAGCTCCCCATCGCCATTCCAGAATGCAGGATACGTCAATGATCCTTACTTTTCTTACCTTAGGAGGCAAATTAGTATCAACCATAGAGATAACAGGTACTAATTTACTACAGGTGCTTAATGCAAACTGTATTTATATTATAAGTAGTTAAAATTCAATAAATTCTTGCCCCTTTGGCGAAGCGGTAAACTGTCGGACTCACTGGGATCAAATCTCAGTCTAGGCATTGAAGTTTCAATCATATATCATACCTTCAACGAAAAAAAAACCCGTTATTTTCTTTTCGATATATTTGTCCGTGAGGATAATTAATTATTATTTTTAAAACATTGGTAATAAGCGAGATGCAGTGGTTATTTAAGTAGTTGAATGAGTTATTTCTACGGACAAATCAAATGTTTATATTTAAAATTAATTCTTTGTTTGGAAATTAATTAGGTCGAGGGTCCGTGGGAGTTTGATTTTAAGACTCCGTGTGTACGTGTAAACAAATTGCACCTAACAGTTTTCCACAGATGGCTTAATCAAAGATCGTGGTATGTGCTATCCTGTCTGTGGAGAAGCGCACATAAAAGATGCCTTGCTGCTAATCGGAAAGAGTACCTGGCGGAAGAGGCTAGATCCCAAGCATCTCGAGATGGTGTCAGGGCGTCATAATGCTTTTACTCGCTGTAAAGGGGCAGTGTTTCTTTTTTGAAAATCGTTTAAAAACTAACCTAACCCTAAATCTAACCCTAACTCGGGTTAGAATAAATAAACAGACGCCATGACACCAACTCGAGATGCTTGGGATCTAGCCTCTCCCGTACCTGGCGGTAGCTGGTTTCCTCCCAGGTATCATGAGTCCCAAAACGCCATATGTCGACACCCAATAGCCGATGAATAAACAATGTCCTGGGGGGTGGGGGAGGGGGTCATTAAACAAACAATTATTTCCTTTTGAAATCCAGTACATTAACACTTAAGGACATGTATTTTATATCTGGTTTCTGTGTATAGATCTGTGATTTCCTTTTGAAATCCAGTACAGTAGCACTTATATGATTTATTTTTCAATTTAGTTAAGTTTAATTATTTCCTTTTAAAATCCAGTACAGTAGCACTAAAGGACGTGCATTTTATATCTGGTTTCGGTGTATAAATCTATGATTTCACCTTATTGGTGAGTCACACAGGAATAGATCATTCAAAACGATTAGTGCGCGACTTTCTTGTTCTTCTCTTTGTTCTCTTTCCTCTTTTTGTTCTCACATTTGTTTTTTGTATGTGAATTTGTTGATCGAGGAAAAATATGTATATACATGTGTATACAAAAAATATAAAAGTAAAATCCCACGCAAACATGACTAATAAAGCAAAAGATAAAATCTATAATTGTGTTGTTCAGCTTGAGAGAACGAAAAAAAATATTACTCTATAAATAGTACTATTCATTCCTTATACAGTACCGTTGCATAAGGCCATCATAAATTAATTTTATGTTACTGGTCGTCCGCCCGCATTGATTTTCTGTGAAGCTTGTATCAAATCGTATGGGCAAATTTGTAATTAACTAGAACTTGCAATAATCGCATCAAAATTGTTTATGCTTTATATGTCAACCAATTTAGAAGTACTTGGATATTTAGAAGAATGCGTTAAATTGTCACCGGGGATAACATGTTGTTTCACCCTTATTCCTGTTCGCTTTGAATCGTTTCGCAGGTAATGTCCTCAGACTTGAATATAGCAAAGCTCTCCTACACATGTTCTCCTGGGTACAAGTTCGTGGTATTTAAGCTTGTGTAAAAAGAAACCCAGTGTTGTGTTTTCCTGCCTCCTTCATTGATTTTTAAACTTTGTTCGACCCCAAACAGAAAATTAATTAATCATGGCCTAAGAGTTTATTCGAACATTTATGTGATTGATTTTTCAATTTAGTTAAGTTTAATACATGTAATCATTGTTTTCTTTAGTGTTTCCAGTAAAATTGTCTTGCGTTGCGTTGCGTTGCGTTGCCCTGCCCTGCCCTGCCCTGCCCTGCCCTGCCCTGCCCTGCCCTGCCCTGCCGTGCCCTGCCCTGCCCTGCTACGCCATGCCCTGAACAGTTTTTATGTGAGTGAGCAAATGCACACATTTTTATCTCCAGTTGTTGCAGCATGTAAATCGATACAGAGTTCAGAATAACAAATTAACATGTGCCATTAATAATAATTTAAATGTTTTTACTCGTCTGTTACTAATTATCTAAATTTGATGGGTATTCCTGAACTGTATGTTTTGTAAATAGCCGTTTTAAAATGTCTGTCTGCTTCGTTAAATACATCACTGTTTGTGAGTCGTTTGGTAAATCAACCCACATACAAGTTTATGGTCGATGATATGTGATAATGGTACATTACGGTTTTTAAATAGATATTTATACTATATCTCTGTGTTTTATCTCCAAGTTACAAAGCCGGCTGACAGAGGTTCAGCTAGTTATTCTATCAAGAGGAGCGGGAAGTAGCTCAAATGGTAGCGTGTCTGCCTGTGAATCGGTCGGTCGTCGGATCGATCCTTCTCAGTGG
>JAULBS010133063.1:0-13270 GCA_032355785.1 Symmetromphalus regularis | reverse complement strand
GTTTTTAGGAGTCAGAACCTTCATAGATATAAAGTGATAAAACCAAACTGACAATTTGAAAACATCTGATTTTGGCCTGTCTGAAGTTGAACCAATAAGACTGCCATTTTTGGACTCGGCACCACTTTTTCCATACAATAGGCTTGTCAAACCTCTCTTACCTAAAACACAAGAGCAACTATATTTGTATTCGCAAGGAAAGTAACTAATTTGGGAGAATTTTGAGTCCAATTGTGTGCCAAAGTTGGCTAAAATAAGCCAAAATTTGGTCACATTGATGATATAGTATTGAGGTTGGAGTTGTATATTATTCCAAGTTTTCCAAGTCTAGGTACAAGTTCGCAATAATGAATATCCATTAAGTCAACTACTTCTGATTGAAGGTTATTGATTGAATCTTTTTCACCACAGTCATAAAAACCAACCATGTATGATACAGTTTTTGTTTAAGGATGAACAATGAAAGTGGAAACATAGTCATTCATTGTTCTTATTCCTGCTCCAGGTAAGGTTCTAATGTGCGTACCACCAGTCCTATCTAACTGGTGCATACGGAGACCTCTCACCATTGAACTTCCAAGAATAACTCACAGTGATTAGAAAGTTATGGGGCATTCCGTTTTGTTTTGTGGCATCTTAGGAATGTGTGTTTGATTAATGCTTGTCACGTGATTATACGTTGCAGGTTCAAACCGGTTATAAGTTGTCATGCTATTGTTGATCCATTATGTTCATCAGGTGTTGGAACCATATCTCCTTTATTTTTATTTGTTGTTTCTACATTCTGGTCATGTATATTTTTATCAGTTACTGACATCTGAACTTTCAGGGATAACATCATTTACTATGCTACTTTCAATGGACAAAGACTATTTGAATTAGCAATGTGGGTTGATATACTTTTGTTTTTATGCAAAAAGTGATATGTTTATTTTGTGTTGTTGATGTTGAAGAAACATGCTTGATTGCATGTACATTGTCTCTCCAAGGTTTGTCCTTTCTGTTTAGAACACTGTTTTGTTTTCTTTTTGCCGTATATCAAGTTGTTTTTGAAGTGACCATTTGGACAGGAACTGACGAGATGTCGTTTTTTGTGTGGTCTTCTTGAGCTCTGTACTGATTATTACATTCTGTGATTAAGGATATAAGTTTTGAAATCAGATAATGTAACATTGATTTATTCACTAAAGCTGTAGGGCTTGAGGGAATGGGTGTTTTTCATAACAATGTAACCCGATAGCACCTTCAGCTGTAGGGCTTGAGGGAATGGGTGTTTTTCACAATTCACTTTCAGAATTGTCCATACTTTGACTTGATGAATCAGTTTTAATTGAGTGTGCTCCCTCATTACTGTTTTAGTTTTCCATTAAGTTCCAAGGTAGATAAAATTGTATCGTCTAAAGTTTGGGCACCTAGAAAAATCTATTTTATGATGTAGTGTAGCAGATTAACAGAATAAGAAAATTATTCCATTTCATGATGTAGTGTAGCAGATTATCAGTAAGTTATTCCCTTTTGTGATGTAATATTTCAGATTAACTATAAGAAAATTATTCCCTTTTATGATGTAGTGTAACAGATTAACATGTTAGTCAGTATAAAAAAGTTCTTTTCATAAATGCAGTGGGTATGACAAGAAAAAAAAATACATCCCTGATTTACATTATTCTTTTTTTTTTAACTTCCTGTGAATTTATTTTATTTGGTCTTAAGATGAAATTCTTTGATCTCATTCTAGCTCAGTTCATTGTTTAATCATGTTAAGAAATTTGACATGAACTCAGAATTTGGGCCATAAACCTTTGAAACATGTCACAAAAGTATCCCATTGTTTAAAAGTGGTATATAATGATGGAGCAGAAGGAATATTTCTTAACATACTGATAAAACATTTGTTAACCCTTTCATGGCTTATGGAGGCCAGTCAGGGATATAATCTCAAGTTACATGGTGTTAACCCTTGAAAATTTATATAATTTTATCAGATGATTTATAAATAATTTGTGTTATAAATAAATGCATTTGTCAGTTAATGATTTTGTTTTTTCTACGTAGTACTTCTAAAGAAATGTATGCTTATGGGTCGCAGGATGTTAGTCCATGGCAACATCTGGCTTAAGTTCAATGAAACACTTGAAATTGGCAAAGGTGTCATCGTTGCATTTGTAAAGCTGTCATAAAATTGCCACTGTAAAAGACAAAAAAGAGGAGTGTGCTGTAGCGTGTCTGCCTGTGAACCTGTCGGTTGTCGGATCTATTCTTCTCATGGACCCATTTGCAGTTTGGGCTATCTTCCATTCCAACCAGTGGTCCAAAACTAGTTCATCAAAGGCTTTAGTGTGTGCTGTAATGTCTGTAGGACATTTCATATAAGACACCTTGCTGCTTATTGTAAAGAGTAGCCTATTTAGTGGCAATGGGTTTCCTCTAAATAAATATGTCAGATTAACTATATATGATTGACATTCAATAGCCGATAAGATAAAAATCAATGTGCTCTAGAGGCATCGTTAAAACAAACTACTTTGTAAAAAAAAAAAAAAAAAATTCAATTTGCTCATTTTCTTGAAACTGCCATCACAATAAAAGAATTTAGCAACAGCAATTAAGTGTGGCCCCCAATAGCTAGCCAATGTTTATTTTTTGTGCCGGGAGGGGTTATTAAATAAAAAGCAAATAAGTGTCATTGCTATATTTCCTGAATTTTTCAAGGGCTGGCAGTGGGTCTTTCTTAGTGGACATGTTGAGTTATTTTCTGTTCCAAGCAGTGGTTTATGACCTATACCATTTGTAAACCACATGTCACAAATAATATATATTTTACACAATGCTGAGTAGATTGAGAGCACCAGCTGTTTGAGGCTACACGTGGTCAGTATTCATGTTACCGGGCATACCTGACTATACAAATGCATAGATATGTGATTGCGTGTTGAGGGAGAAGCTTCACATTTATATGCTGGATTTACCACTGTAATAGTCTTAATTTTAATGGTGTTTTGTTAAACATCCTTTTTGTAATTTGTTTATTTCAGTGGCTCTCTTAAGCACCAAGTCTTCCATTTCAGACATTTACTTGGTAGGCTTAACTAATACAAACACCAATAGTTAATGGAAATTTTTAAAGCCAAATTAGAATAGTCTGAATAAGAAAAGATTCTTATTATGAAACAAAATTTACCATAACGAGTTCTATCCAGTATCCATAAATTTAACATAAACTCAGAACCATTTATTGACTTTCTTTTAAGATATTTACTGTTCAGAAGTACTTCAAGGTTATTAATGTGAATTTCAAATTGACAAAATAATTTAAACAATTATAATTTAAAGTATAGCAAAATTAGTAGTAGTATGAAACTTCCAATTATTAATACATTTAATGTGAGTAATGTCCTCTTTGTGTTAACAAATTCGGCTCAATAATGAATTGGAAATACAATACGTTTTTGTTTTGACAAAAGTAGTCTTTTATGCACTGATATTAATTAGTTTGAATTATGATTTAATTTAGTCGGTTATATTTATGAATTTCATTTTTACTGATGGTGAACAAATATTGGGAATGTGAATCCGTTTCCGAAGATTCAACTTTTATATTGACCTAATTTCAAAATGGAAGAAAGTGCGTCCGTTTGAGTAATGTTTCCTGCGTTTTCTTGTTAACAGGCACATTTGGTGTAACACATTCATATTTATTACGTAGAAAAATAACATTTGGTTATTTTAGGCACAAAAGGATATGGAAATTGTAGATAAATTGAGAAATACTCCCAAAGGACGACTCCATTACAGACGGAAAAGTGATCGTCAGAATATCAAGGTATTGTCGGAAGGCCAAAGGTGGAGATCACGGCCCCATTTGAAAAAAACAAAACAAAAAACAATATTTTTTTTCAGTAAATGAAGTGTATTGGCAAACAGTCGATATGCCTATATCAATGCCTTTCCACAAGAAAACATTACAGAAATAAATGGTACACGTGAGGATAAATATATACAAAAATATATTTATCATTAGACTTTAGTCTGTTTACGTTATTTCTAAGTTCTAGTATAGTTGTTTAGGTGGTTCCGGTTCTTGGGTAGTTACGGATCAAAATGTTTTTTCAGCTTGTATATACGTCGAAAGCGTTATTATATTTTTTATTACAGTTCGTTTTATTAGTGAGCTGTGTGGAAAAAATAATCCAAATTTCACCAGAAATGTGTAACTGCGAACTTTAGAAACTGTCATCTGAACGAATTTATGTAATGGGAACTCGATATTTCCCATACAGTGTTTTTGAAAGTTACCCCAGCGACAAAATAGGTGACAGTTCATAATAAACATTGTCTACAAACTTGTACAAATAAACTACATTTTGCACTTAATAAACTAGCAGAGTATGATTTTTGTTAATATAATTATATTAAATAAAAAAAATTGAAACCGTACCGTGATTTGTTTGGTCAGATCCGAATCACATTATAAACCATGCACGTGCTCAACGTTCTTTGTAAATTCCTCCATTTTTCAAGGGCCGTCACGCTAATTTACAAACTTGATTGCAGCCTTAGGGTTTGTTTATGGAATGGTATCCTGCAGTTAACATTTAAATATTTTTATTGCAAACCTTTTCAAAGAGGTGCACTTTGAAAAAATTGTTTAAGTACTTGTATTTGTTAGCATCAATAAGTGGCATGATCTGCAACTACCCAAAAAAAAAAGTAAGTAATTGTTTGTTGTATTACATTTACAATAAAAATAAAATGAAAATTTGATATATGATCGCATGTGAACGAGTTCAAAAACACTTGATACGGAACTGCCTGCTCTATAAATGGTTTGAAGACTGATCTCATGAAACATGAGGTGAGATTTTAAACACAATACTATTTCTGTATTTTCTTGCAGCAAGTTCTAGATGATGCATCGTGTCCGTATGAACTGAAGTACTCTCATCTTGAAAGACCTACACATGTACAAGGAAACAAACTGTATGAAGAAAAGGAAAACATATATCAGCCAGAAAAACAAGATGCAGAAAAGTAAGCATGAATTTATCAAACTACTAAAACTGTCACTGACACTTAAACAAAATCCAACCTCAGATCATTCTATAAACTATACACAGCACTTGTACATGTAGGTTAAAATAAGTTCTTCTTTTGTAACATTACCAGGATTTGAAATTTTTTGTTTGAGGGGCATAGCAATTATTGTCTTGTGTGTCATTTGTGTTCAGGACTCAGAAGGGTCCAGATTAAAAATGATAAGGAATGACCACAAATGCATTGATCACCTATTTTAGTGTTTGTCAGTCTTTAATGAATTCTCACATGATGAAAGCCCACTAAAATGAAATAGCAAGTTTTGTTACATGCTAATTAATTACAATAAATATAATTGAAGACTGTTATTTCAAAATTTGCTAAGTGCATATTTTGTATATATATATATGATGATACATGTAACTACATAAATTGCATGTTTGATGTGCTGTAACTCATTGGTATACTCTTATAATGGTCATTGTATAACACAGTTTTCAAATAGATTCCCACTTTTTGATTAAAAAGTTTGTTTTATTTAACAATGCCTCTAGAGCAGATTGATTTTTATCTTATCAGCTATTGGATGTCAATCATGTGGTCATTCATGCAGTTCACAGGCAGACAAACTACCATTTGAGCAACATCCCACTGTTTTTGTCACCTTATCCATGCACGGAAATTGTCAAACATCATTTTTCTCAACTTGACATCATATGTAAATGCAAATTTTGTGAAAACTCTCTTCAGTTTTATATAAGCATCTGTTATTTTGTTTGTATGTAAAGCTTCTCCATACAGTAAGTAGAGTAGTGGATCCAGAGGGGGGGCTTCAGGGAGGTCCAAACACCTCCCTTTTCTAGATTTTGTTTTAAACATATATTTTACTAGTGGAAGGACATGAAAATAAACCCTTTTTCCCCAGTCCTATTCATTCATCACATTTGGACCCCCCTCCTTCAGAAATTTTGCATCCTGAGAAAATTCATGAATCAAGAAAAATCATGCATATTAATATCCACTTCAAAAAAAATAGGTATCCTGAAATATTAATGTTAATATCAACTATTAGAGCGAACATACATTTTGAAGACAGATATTCTAATAAAGGATGTTCAGGTCAGTTTATCATTTGGGACATGATAGGGAGACATGTCATTGTCAAAGACCGCTGACCACATTAGCAGAACTTGGTCAGTTTAAAAGAATGTCTGACACATTGTGGTAAAAAATGTCAACTTTCAAATTTCACTTCTGACTCCAATCGTCTTTCAAGATCTTTGGCGTTCATAAAACCTATTGTAATACTGAACTACCGGTTGTGATGTTTGCCCAATTAATTCACTATTATCATATAACCATTCCGCACAGCTAATATACATCACAATTTTGGGAATTGTAAATTCTTATTTGAGTTCCCGTACTTTTTTTGAAGAGTATATGATAACATTTTTTTTTGGTCATCATTTGATGTTTTTAATATATTACATATACCTAAAGAAAGTGTCTAGATTATACCTCGGGTGGTTTAGCACCATTTATAGAGTGAGTGAGGTGGGTTGATTAAGCGAGTAAAATGTTGATATGTACGTGTATATTATTTATTTATTATTTTTTAATACATACATGTTGTATATAGTTAATCACAAATTTGTTTTCTCTCTGCAGAAATGAAGAGAATGAAAAGCCTGTGTCAAAGGAAAATAAACTAAAAAAAATTCAGTACATTTCTCAGACAACTTTGGATGGTTCAAGCCCTCCATCAGCATGTAAAAAATCTCCTGTTTCACCCGAATATGGAAGATCAATGGTCATGATTAAGGAGTGTGAACAGATGTGGGATAACAAAGCCAAAGTTTGTATCATTTTAAATTTGTTATGCTAATCCTTAGAATATATGATTGTTTAATTATTATACGCTTATGTATAAATTGTAGAAAACCATAGATTCTTGTGCATATAGAAGTTATTTGGATATTACCAAGGAATAACACCCAATGGCACATATTAAGATTGTGGTTAGATCTTTAAAAAAAATTCTTAATTTTAATATACATATCACAGAAGGCAATAATATGTTAAAAGATTATATTTGTTCATGACCTTATTTTTAACATATTAGCGGTCTCCACAGTTTTCTGTAGCTTTGTTGGACGGCTGAATGTTATCCTGTTTTATGTGGTTAGAATTTACTACTGTTTGTAGGTAGCTGTTCAGGCAAAGCAAGATGAATTTAAGGAAAACACAAGAAGGTTGGAGAGTTTTTCAGTACAGATGTTTCGTGAGCAGGAAGAGAAACAGCAAGATCGTGTGAAATGGCTTTATGAACAGACAAACAACCTTCATAAGAAAGAGTGAGTCATCATCAGGATTTGATGCTATTTTATAGAATCAAAATCTAACGAACAGTTCCGTAGGAATTGATCTTTTCAACTTAGTTTATACTTTATAACCAAGGTTCAAATTATTTTTAGGTAAAGTCAAATTTCATTATGTCATTGTTAAAGAGACCAAATAGAAGATCGAAGTAAAGGTGGTTCATATCAAACCAGGGCTGGATTTAGACCTTGGTGGGGGAGGGGAGGGTGGCAGGACACTTCAGGTTCGATGGGCTCTCAACATAGAAATTAAATTACAAGACAAATAAATAATTAATTAAAATGAATGAATAAAACTAATTTTATAATTATTACATTTTATTAATAATGGACTCCTCAGTCTGGAGGGCCCGGGACAGATGTCCCCTTATAAATGCAGCCCTGCATCAAACAATGCTGACAAGAATGTCACCAGACATTGTCATCATTCAGCAAATGGGGAGGCATCAAAAGTTGATTTCTTGACCTTGTTAATGTAAAAAGTTAATAGAAATGATAGCATGTCAGTTAAGGTTGGTTGTATTTATTTTCGTGCTTATATCCAATTAAGTGTCAAGCACACTGTCCTGGGCACACAACTAAGCTTCCAGGACAGATGTTAGTGTTCATAAGAGACACGAAAAACCTGCTGCCGCCACACTAATGCAGCTACTCTTATCATGAAGCAGCAAGAGATCTTTTATATGCACTATCCCACGGACAGGATAGCACATACCACGGCCTTTGTTAAACCATTTGTGTTCAACTGGTTGGTGTAAGTGGTATACACCTACCCACTGAGCCTTGCAGAGCACTCACTGGTATCGAGATTAAAAATCCCATGCCTGAACTGAGATTTGATCCCAGTACCTACCAGCCACAAGTAGAAACAATGATCAGTTCCAGTCTGGTATCTTGCAGATAAGGACAGTCTTTACAAATTCTTAGCACATTGACAACTCACATCTTTTTTGTTGATGTACATTTTGGCTTATTTACTCATCATTTGTTTAACTACTGAATTCTTTTACGAGTTACTTCCTCCAAAGACTGGATAAACTATGAGAAAAATCAGTTTAAGAGGCATCTCATTCTTATCAAATATTTTGACTTTAAAACTTAACAAAACAATAAAATAATATAAAGGTATAAACAAATTAATATTATTTTTGGGTTTCGAAGGGCTTTGTTTTTTGTAGATACACTATTTTCGGTGTAAAAACAAACAAAAAACACGTAAACCACGCTTGGTAATTCATATTTATGGTCAGATCACTCACATTCAACACCATATTCCCGCACTCACACTCAGTGTCATTCAAAATATTTATTTGAAAATTCTCTCATTATTCGCACCCGATATTCAGAATCAAAATCCTCACCTTCAGTAAACCCCAAAATAATATTTATTCCCAATTAGCTCTTCAAAATCTCTGCATAGTGCCGTGCCACAATTGCTCGTCACTTTACGAAAAACTTAGTGATCGATAAATTTGATTGATAAAGGAGTTCTAACACTTCAAAAATCTGCCATTTGCAATTGGGAACATTCTATGTATATAGGTATTGCGTCATTTCCTCCCATAATGCATTTAAGCAATTGGAAATACTAATTTTAAAGGGTCAATTCGTTTGGCGAGATATGTCGCCTTCAGTACTCAAGCATTTACATAATGGTTTTAACAATATTTTGATAAAACTAATTTAATTAATGCTTTTGAATCTAATGATAAAAAAGGTATTTTTGAAAAGGCAAACATAACATTTTTGTCTAAGTGGATGGAGTAATTAAAGCAATGATGTTAAAGCCAATGGTATGTACATTATTACGTTATATTTTTTTTGGCCAACAAAATTGCTAAAGATAGGCCAAATATCTGAGATTAAAATGCTTGAAATAACAGTGTTTGGATTGTAAAGTTTGTTTTATTTAACAACGCCTCTTGAGCACATTGATTTTTATCTTATTATCTGCCATTGGACGTCATTCATATGATCATTCTGGCATATTTGTTTAGAGGAAACCCACTGCTGCCACATAGACTACTCTTTCCAATAAGCAGCAAGGAGTCTTTTATATGCATTTTTCCACAAACAGAACATCACTTACCACAGCCTTTGATGAATCAGTTGTGGACCACTGATTGGAACAGAAAATAGTGTGTTTTGATTGGTAACATTACATAGGGACAAAACTTGGACTTCAAGGTACTCGGGTACTCTGATTGACATGTTATAAAGAACCATTGATAATATTTAATGTTAATCTTAAAATAATGCTTAAAATATGAGAATTTGAATTGTTTTATTTTAAGAATGGCTGAAACAATGAGGCAAATGAGTATGCTTAAAGAGCACCACAGCACACTGACAAAGGTAAAAATATGGAATGCATTTTATTTACAAAAGCTTACCAGTACTTGTTTATTGCAAGCCTGGAAATAAGTGCTCAGTCACGGATGTTGTCCAGTACAAAATAATAATTTCTTAATCTTTGACAGTCACAAATTTAATATTAGCAGTCATTTTGTCCAACACAAACTCTGTTGTTTTTGTGTCGAATCAGTTCAATGATGCACATGCTTACATATGCCTAGCAGTAACTGAACAGTTGCCATTGCATTTACCGGATAAATCTATAAATAATACTTTGAAATCGCTGAATCAGTAATCAACCAACATATTCCGAATGACCTAAATAAACCTCTGAATGACTTAAATAACCGACAACATAAGCTTGAAGTCGCCAAAACTTTAGATGATTTTGATTTTAACGTTTTTGATTTTGATTTATACCTCATATCCAATTCCTCCGACATTTGAGAAAAATCTGAACATTACGTTCCAGTACCGTATATGCAATTAGTCTCGTGGCTAAAAAAAATTGCGATCAAGCTTTTATTTTTCATTTTCGCAAGGAATTATTTTCGTGACCACATCCCCCAATAATAAAAAGAAAAAGAGTGAAAAAGGAACATTTACCAAACTCTTTTTAGTTACAGTTTTATTTATACTCTTTGATATTATCAACATACTATCCACGTGTTATATATATTTCCAATACGACATGTTATCGATTGAACACGTGCATGATGCAACTTTTTAGACAAATAGTATTTATTGATTGTACCCTGAAGTTTCCGTTCATATTAACAAAGAATCTGTGATGAAGTGTGGAATAAAAAACCCACTTTATTCTTTAAAACTATTTATTTCAATATTAAATTTTATAAATTTTAATTTAATTTTGTAATAGGTACATTTTCATTTTTGACCGGCACAAATTGACTGACATAGCACATTTTGACAGGCACATCTCAAAAAAAAATGTCCAGGCTTGTTATTGGGGCTTTAAATTCACTAAAACACAATGTACCTTTAAATAAGTATTACTCGATCATCAGTCATTTGATATAAAACTGATGATTGATCACAAAATGTGGTCCAATTGCCAACACGACTATTTCTTCTAATACTAGTAATAGAGATAAAGTTGAATTTCTGTTTTGTAGAGGCTGGATGACAAGTTTCAGGAGGGAGAGAGGAAAAGACAAGAGATTGCTGAAGAAATAAGGAAAAGGTTAGATATATTTGTATGTTTTCTTAAAGATGTTTTTTTTTCATATTGAATCTTTATGTGTATGTTAAGTATTCTAAGTAAAAGACTTTTCATGTACATAGTTGTTTTTTTTGCCTATGCAATCTATGATTTAAAACATGAATTGAAATATGTATTTTACTATTTTTAGACAAGAAGAAATACATAAGAGACACGTTTGCATGCAGAATGTGTATGCTGAGTTAAAGGTGGTGACTGATCAGTTTCACACAGCGTACAATGAATGTGCATACAAGCAACACTTCGGTGAGGTCGTCAATAATTGCGTTGACCTCATCAAACAGCTGAAAGAACAGGCCGACCTGATGATCAACACAAGTCTGCCACATGAAGAATTTCCTGATAAGCTCAACAATATTTTAGATCGGGCGAGGAATGCATTTGATTTACTCAAGCAACATATAGGTTAGTAGTTATTCACTTGGGCTCTTATTCTGTAACAGAAAAAGAGTATATATTACGTGACAGAAACAGAGGATATCAAACTAGTTGCCATTTATTATCAAATTTATGTCTCGAGACAAAGGAAAATTATTTCATGAAGGACATAAATTTGATATTCTATTTAGTATCCCAGGCAATTTTAATTGTTCTACTCTTTAAACTTTCTAATTAGTGAAATGCTATCCTATAACATTATGGATGACGTTACGTTATACTTTTTTCTTGTTTTTGTGATGTCATTTGCACTTTCACAAAATTATAATGACGTCATTTATAGTACAGACAAGAACTTTGGTCAGACAGAGTAATCCAATGAAATGCTTTGTTTAACCAATGCGTGATATTTGACGTGAAAATAACAAAAATTATGTAACACGTTATGAGTGCACACTGGGATAATAAATCTATTTATTCACTATGTCATATGTTTGACTTAACAGTCAGTAATTAACAGTTTGCCAAAATGTCAGTTAAACAAACATAAATTTACCGTTGCCTTTGATTAAACTGTGTTTCGTTTCATTAACCCATTCATGTCTAAATTCAAATGACAGCTAAGTTTAAGCCACATAGAAAAGACATAATATGATTGATGTTCCATCACATCCATAATGTCGTTAAATCATTGACACCTTGTCAAGTCAAAGGGTTAATAAAAAATAAAAATTCTAATAATTTCCTTTTATGGCCCCATACATTGTCTGTTTTTGAGTGCATTTTTGGCCTAGACTAGAGATAGATTGTCCAGCAGATGTATGGTGGATGAGTGGACCTATTAGGCAATTTCTTGTTACTGCCAGTGGTCCATGACTGGTCTTGTCTCTGGGAATGTGTAAATGAACCCTTGTTGCCTA
Source organism: Symmetromphalus regularis (assembly GCA_032355785.1). Classification (NCBI taxonomy): domain Eukaryota; kingdom Metazoa; phylum Mollusca; class Gastropoda; order Neomphalida; family Neomphalidae; genus Symmetromphalus; species Symmetromphalus regularis. The sequence continues at coordinate 962 of JAULBS010133063.1, read as the reverse complement.
TGTGTCAGCAGCAGAAGTTTGTTAACTAATTCTTTCTTTCTCTGTACTTAACATTTCTAAAATACTTCAGTTAGTAAGATTTAGGTTCCCTCATCTTATCACTAATATATATTTTATAGAGATGATAAACAATTGGCTTGCATGTTGTTAAGTGTCATTGCTTTGTTTCTTGCAGAGGAAGCAAACAGTAAAGGGAAGAGTGACGAGGAAGCAAAAGAACAACAAAAACAGGCTGAGCAGGAGGAAGCTCAGAAGAAAGCTGCACAGGAACCAACACCGGAACCAACACCGACAACCACAACATCTGTATGTTGATTGTTAACCATTTAAATAATAGACACTAAGTCACAACATCTGTATGTTGATTGTTAACCACTAAATAATAGACACCAACAGCCACTAAATCTGTATGTTGATTGTTAACCATTTAAATAATAGACACTAACAGCCACAACATCTGTATGTTGATTGTTAACCATTTAAATAATAGACGCCGACACCCACATCATCCGTATGTTGATTGTTAACCTTTTAACTAATAGACACTAACAGCCACATCATCTGTATGTTGATTGTTAACCATTTAAATAATAGAAACTAACAGCCACAACATCTGTATGTTGACTGTTAACCATTTAAATAATAGACACCGACACCCACAACATCCGTATGTTGATTGTTAACCATTTAAATAATAGACACTAACAGCCACAACATCTGTATGTTGATTGTTGTTAACCATTTAAATAAAGACACTAACAGCCATAACATCTGTATGTTGATTGTTAACCATTTAAATAATAGACACTAACAGCCACTAAATCTGTATGTTGACTGTTAACCATTTAAATAATAGACACTAACAGCCATTAAATCTGTATGTTGTTAACCATTTAAATAACAGACACCAACAGCCACTAAATCGGTTGATAATCAGTACGTACATCTTTATTTTTTTTATT
>JAULBS010133052.1:0-13270 GCA_032355785.1 Symmetromphalus regularis | reverse complement strand
TCTACGTGTCTGAACAGCGACATACGGCGCATTGATTTGAGTGTGTTTAAAAGTGGTATAGGGCACGAGTTCTACGTGTCTGAACAGCGACATACGGCGCATTGAGTTGAGTGTGTTTAAAAGTGGTATAGGGCACGAGTTCTACGTGTCTGAACAGCGACATACGGCGCATTGATTTGAGTGTGTTTAAAAGTGGTATAGGGCACGAGTTCTACGTCTCTGAACAGCGACATACGGCACACTGAGAGCAGTACTATTGGTCAACTTTATACCAAGTGCACAATCAACAACCAGCGATACTAGCCTCGACGACATTTCTTCAAAACGAGGCTCTAACCAACGTGACCAGCAACAGTTTGTGATTTGCATCAACCGTGTGGACAGTCTTAAGGTACAGCTATTGATGCTGGTGACACCTGATCGCAGTCTTGACGAGACCTCAGCGACTGCCACTGCGCGACAGGGGAACGCTGGGATTGCAACATCCGGTTCCAGTGCGTCACCTCGTGGGGTCCCGTTCCGTACTTGCCGATGACGATGCGACCCACGAACTCGTCCTTGCTCTTGGAGTTATGGTCCCAAACGGAGACGACGATGCTCGTCGTGTCAAGCTGTTGCTGTGTGACGTTGAAGCTCACGCTTTCGTTGAACACTGGATCGATGGTGTTTTTCTTGCATGACGTTTTCTTCGTCTTGATGGGTTTCTCAAAACTCACCAGGGATATCTTCACAAATGGATCTAAAACGAGAAACAAAATAATTTCTTTATAGCACTTTTCTCTGAATAATACTGAACAGTATTGATTGATATATGAACAATATGTCACAACAAATGAGGACGGTTTTTTGTGTTTAGTGCAGTTCTCGTGGCGATTTAATGGAAAGTGTCATCATATAGGTTTGTTTAAATATAGCTTATATTTACACACACAACTGAAAAAAAATATTCCTGGGTACACGCTCTCAAGCTTTGTCGAAAGAAAAAAAAACGGTCAGACAGGGCAATTTACGTAAAACAAAATATATTATATTATTTTATATATTATATTATATTATAATAATTAACAAAACTCGTGGAATATTTGGATCCTGGATAGGACCACCAGAAAAAAAAAACGAATCAAGACGTTCTGTGTTGGATCGTGTTTGGTATGAACCACGTTTCGTGAAGTTATCATCAACGGTGCTCGGAAAACACGGATGCACACATGGACGGACGGTGTCGGTTTTCATATACCCTCAAATAGCGTTGCGGTGGATAACAAATAAGAGAATACTTTTCAAATAGAAATTGATAAAAGTTTGATTCATATATACTTTGAAGATCAATTTCGCAGTATTATCGTTCACTATCAGTCGGAAGTCGGGATCTGCGATATTTAAAGGCATATTCTCACGGACAGTTGATTGGTAAATACTAAACCTTACAAAATATTATCTAAAAATGTTCTTAATATTTATTTGTCCCGAAAGTATTTTATGGTCGTAGTATCCTACTTGATATAGATATTTTGGCATCTATTTTAATAATTGCTTCTTTCTTTCAATTTTTAGCTACTTTTATCTGAGTTCCTAAATATTTTATGTATTATTTTATCCATGATGGATCTTACTACAGCTTCAGCTGCTTAATATATACAAATGCATAGCTATTATTGTTTGGGGGTGGGGGGTGGGAGAAACAACTCTGTCTCTCTCTCTCTCTCTCTCTCTCTCTCTCTCTCTCTCTCTCTCTCTCTCTAAAAATATCAAATAGTAATAAATTATTTTTTAAATGAATACGTATAAATTGGTTATGTTTGCGAGTATTAAATCGACGTTTTAATGATTAAATTAAATTCGTACGATAGTATTGGTCTTCCTCGCCCCACTTTACAATGCATACGGCTTGCAAGAATAGGAAAAAATCTATACATTTGAACGACCCCTTTTCCTTCGGGATCATAAAATAAAAATAAAATTGTTATTAGATATTAAAATGTCTCACGATGGTATTTGTGTGTGTGGTTTTATTTTATTTTTTTAATAATTATTATTATTATTTATAATTTGATGTTTTATCTTAAAAGAAATACCTTTAATTAAAAATAATTAAAAATCAAATATAATTTTTTTAAATACAATCTTGTTCTAGCTACAAAAGCAAAAATCTTTTAAATAAAACAAACATTATTACAATTATTCAGTTACTTTTTACAAGTGATAATTGTAGTTTTTACTCCGCTATAAAACTCCCAATCCTGAAAGGGTACACCCAAGAATTTTATTGTCTTAACTTGGGTGATTTTCTTTCCATTTAGTGTTAGATTAAGTTTACGAATATTGTTACTGTTGGTATTTTTTAATAGAATGTTTTAGGGTTTTAGTAATAGATGTTTTGTTCATCTGCCCAATCCTGTAAACGGTTTAGATCTTTTTGTAGGAATCCTACCATTGAGGCTACGTTTCGGCCACCCCTCCAGAATGCAGTATCGTCGGCAAAGAGACCTACATTTATACCTTCGGGCGGCTTTCGTCCTAAGTAGTCTGTTTTAAGTAACTGGGCAAGGTCATTAATAAAGATGTTAAAGAGGGTGGAAGGGATAACGGATCCTTGTCCAGTTTCATGTCCTCCGTAAAGTACCCTGTTAGTAAGGAAGCGTTCAATACAGTAGCCTTGTCCAGTTTCATGTCCTCCGTAAAGTACCCTGTTAGTAAGGAAGCGTTCAATAAAGTAGCCTTGTCCAGTTTCATGTCCTCCGTAAAGTACCCTGTTAGTAAGGAAGCGTTCAATATAGTAGAACACCTGGCCCTTTATGCCTAGTTGATATACTTTTGATAATAGGCCGTCTTTCCATACCTTGTCGTATGCTTTTTCAATGTATACAAAAACTCCTGCTACTACCTGGCTTTTAAAAAAGGCCTGGCTAATTAGAGTTTGTAGCCTTACAATGTGGTCAGTAGTGGAATTGTTTTTTTCTGAAACCACTTTGGGAGTTTGAAAACAGGTTATTAATTTCAAGAAAGGTAACTAATCTTTTATTGATCATACTTTCCATGGTTTTTAATAAATTTCATATGAGGGATATGGGCCTATATTTTTTAGGGTCAGATAAATCCTTCCCTACTTTTGGTAGGGAAAATACCTCAGATTTTTTCCAATCTTGATGTATGTAACCATGTTTCCAAATAAAGTTAAAGAGGTTAAGTAAAATTTACAAAAAAAAATCGGGCATGTGTTTTAGGAAGACATAACTGATTTTATCGGGATCGGTAGCTGTAAAATGGGGAGGTTCCGACGGGCTTAATGGCGATCGGGGGGTTGGTGGCCGCCCTCCGTGGGCAACAGGGAATGGGGGCAGACTCGCGCTAGGGGCATCTGCGTAGGCAATAGGACCCCTCACTTTTTTCCTCTTGGTGGGTAGAGGCATTCGATTCCCGGATCAATGGGTAGCTTCTAGGATACTCTCCAGGGTACCCCTTCCTTTCCAGGTCTTTTGACCTCTTGGTCTTTAATTGGAGTTTACAAAGGGACTTCCAAATTAATACTTATCTCCGGACTATATTCCCTTTTTCTTTGGGATAGACCGTCAAAATTTAACCACACTCAACCTCATTAAAACTCTAACAGAACTTATTTAAAAGTCCACATTCATACTAAAGCATTTCTTAAAACCACCTTCTTACTTCCTCTTTCTCTCTAATTGTCTTGCGTTTCCTCCCCGAACCCAGCGCCCTTGTCTTATGACACTGGGACCATGGTGGATATGCCCGAACCATATGTACATGGGCATGCTCAAACTATCACATCACCTCACTTTAAAGGGTACATTCAGAAGCAACTGATTTACAGTAAACAACCGAAATACATTTGTAAGACAATGAAATTGTTAGAGCAATCCCAATTAAGTTTGTGCCTGTCGTATTGACATTAAAGTAATGAACAACATAACCAAAGTTGACAGTGACACGGTGTGTTTGAATGTCACTCTATTCATTAGCCGTATTAATGTTGTTTGAACTTTGAAAGCGACACAAGTGTAAACTCAGAGATAGTACTACTCATCTGTATGATAGGTGGCAAGAAGACGGGTGAAAAATAATATTTAACGATAAAGTGATTAGAGGTAAAGGCCAAGGCGATTTAACGTGTCTTGATTTCTCCATGTTGAATACTTATTTTAATATAATAATTTCAATAAGCATTTCACGGAAAATGTTAATAATTTTCTGCGAATACATTATACATTCACCAACCATCCAGGGAGGGCAAAGGTGCAGGTTCCGTGTAATAGAGGAGACATCTAGGGGGGACGCTGCTGCAATTCGGTCACTTTTGTTTCAGTGCCACCCCCGCCCTCTCGAATTTGAAATGCACTCCGCCGGTACTGATGTGTCGGCATAATAGAACTGATAAAGGATCATACATTTTTTCATCATTTTCACGAGCGTACAAAACGGACTCTTTTTCCGCAATCCCTCCCAACCCCCACCCCCAAACAAAACGTACCAACTGTTATTATTTTGAAAAGCGTACATGTCCTTTAACCCCTTATACCCCAGCCGTTCCCCGTCAAAGTACGTTTTATACGCTTGTGAAAGTTATGAAAAAATGGACGACCCATAATATAAGTAAAGTGTATATAGTAGAAGTACAGTACGATAAAACAATGAAATGTTGAGGCGAGCAATCAGCTAACATTAGCAGACTGCATTGAATGACATTTTGAGGCGAGCAATCAGCTAACGTTAGAAAATTGCATTGAATGAAATTCTGAGGCGAGCAATCAGCTAACATTAGCAGACTGCATTGAATGAAATTTTGAGGCGAGCAATCAGCTAACGTTAGCAGACTGCATTGAATGAAATTTTGAGGCGAGCAATCAGCTAACGTTAGGAGACTGCATTCAATGAAATTTTGAGGCGAGCAATCAGCTAACGTTAGCAGACTGCACTGAATGAAATTTTGAGGCGAGCAATCAACTAACGTTAGCAGACTGCATTGAATGAAATTTTGAGGCGAGCAATCAACTAACGTTAGCAGACTGCATTGAATGAAATTTTGAGGTGAGCAATCAGCTAACATTAGCAGACTGCATTGAATGAAATTTTGAGGCGAGCAATCAGCTAATATTAGCAATCTGCATTCAGTGAAATTTTGCAATTTGTATCAATAATTTAGTGTATATTCATTTCTAACTTGTACATGTACTTTATTATTGTTTACTTAAATTCACTTCCATGTGAGGATGTACTATGTGCTTTTCAATTTAAAGTAGGGGTACACTTTCAACGGTATATAAATGCTAGATGAGAAATGCTAGATGAGAAGAAATAAAATTATCCTTCACAACCATTGTGGTATTGCAAACAGTGATACCTGATCACTACTGCTATATTGGGTTTCTTATCTACAAATATGTAACATACAAGACTTGATGCTAAAATTCAAGCTAACGAATACCACAAGAAAGAAAAAAAACAAGTGTGATTTGGGTGGTGTTATAAATGTAGACAAAATTCAAATAAAACCCGTCATACTACCAATTTATCATATCATTCTACCATTCCACATCGACACATCGCCACTATTTCACCACATCACAATTCTACAATGATACCACATCACAATTCTACAGTGATACCACATTACAATTCTGACGTGATACCACATCACAATTCTACAGTGATACCACATTACAATTCTGACGTGATACCATATCACAATTCTACAGTGAGACCATATCACAATCCTGCAGTGATACTACATCACAATTCTGCAGTGATACCACATCACAATTCTGTAGTGACACTATGTCACTATTTCTCCACACCACCATTCCGCGATGACATCACATCAGTATTTCACCAGACGATCATACTTCATTGACACCACGTCACTATTTCACCACACCACCGTATTTCATTGACACCACGTCACTATTTCACCACACCACCGTATTGCATTGACACCACGTCACTATTCCACTACACCACAGTATTGCATTGACACCACGTCACTATTTCACCACACCACCGTATTTCATTGACACCACGTTACTATTTTACCACACCACCGCATTACATTGACACCACGTCACTATTTCAACACACCACCGTATTGCATTAAAACCACGTCACTATTTCAACACAATGCTATATTGCATTGACACCACGTCACTATTTCACCATGTCGCCTTACCGCATTGACACCACGTCACTATTTCACCATATCGCCTTACCGCATTGACACCATGTCACTGTTTCACCATATCGCCTTACCACATTGACACGTTACTATTTTACCATTCCGCTGTGACACCGTGTCACTATTTAACCACTTTAGTGACACCATGTAATTATATCAGCACACATGAATGTCACAATATCGATATACCATTAGACAAGTTGATTTTGGCAGAAGATACACGAGGAGCCGACATTCCACAGGACAAAGTAATTTTAGCACGAGTGTCATTATTTATACTCAATATGTTTCTTTGTCAGGCGATATCTCTAATGGTCTTATTAAATCTGAGACGCATGCAACCATTAAAAAGTGTCGTTTGCCCGCTGGCACAAATGGCTTTGGATCACGCGAAAAGTATTCTGCCATACGTTCTGATGTATCGATTGGCTCCAGACGAACCATAATGGGCTGAAGGAAGTAACAGAAATAGTCAAAGAATAATTGTTGACGTCAATGCAAACACAAGTGCGTCAACAGACAAATCGCTTTACTTCTCCGAGTGCCGTCTCGTGACAGTAACAAACACAGAACAGCACTCGTTATTTACCTCTGTTTACAGATCACAAAACGAAATTTAAGAAAGCGTCAATCAAAAGCAGATGATTGGAATACATTGCCTAAACGTCATTATCAAGAATATGACGTCATTCTAGAGCTACGGTAACCTGTAATCTTAACATTGTCATCAAATTTAAACTATAAACCAATATTAAAATACACATTATCAAATGTTGATTGGAATTAAACAAAGAAGAAGAAGATAAAAATGAAACAAGAAGTTTAAAAAAATTAGTTTAATATGATGGCCTGTCTTTTGGGTGTAAGTGTATTTGATGTGTAGTGTTTATGGAAAAATGTATTATAATTATCATCACAAGCTTATTTTTCACCAAAACGTCACTTGAAATAACCAATTTTGTGCTGGCTTATGAACTTTGCCCTATTTATAGAATTACAGGGCATCTTTTTTTGTTAAATAACTGATTTCAGAATGGGTAATTTATCATTATAATAAAAGGTATCTTGACTACAAAAGTGAATTGACTTGAAAATAAACAACTAATGATTATTTAAACACACAATGCTATTAAGCACTGAATTAATTTAATTAGATAACACGCTGGCTAGGGAGACGTATTTTATAATATTATTATATTTTATGCATTAAACATGTTCCTTTTTTAATTGGCTCTGTCTCCGGTAGGAACCACTGACGTCAGAACGACTGGAAGCAGTTGAAAATCAATAGAGCTACTCCTTGAACTTTATTTTGTAACTGTATCGACCTTCATATATCATAGAGTATAATGTCTCAAACACCATCATTGCTGTAATTAATGTACACTTTCACCTGCACACAATACTTGACACGTGTCGATAGCTCGTACGCAATTAATTGGGGTGGGAATTGTCCGCAGTAACGCGGAATTCGGCGGATTTTATCTTCCCGGGATCCACCTTGTGAATCGTTTACATCCGAAGAGATGATTTTGAGGGGGGTGAGGTCCTTTTTTTGGGCAGTTTCTCTTTTAAGCAACGAAAAAGAGCCCGATCTCAGGCAGAACTGTTACACGGAAAATAAAAAATAGTTTTGAAATAGCTCCCGTGAAAAACAAGTGAGCTTGTCTCAGCAATGTGACCATAGTTTGTAAAATTCACTTGAGAGACAATTTGTTTCAATGCAATTAGGTGACAGGGATATATAAAACAAATTGATAAGAAAGACAAAAACAAATTTAAGTAGAATTTGTTGGAGGAAAAGGACTCTCAAAGTTCACCAGAATGCACCTGTTCCCTCTGTATTTCAGAAAAAGCTCCTCCCCCTGTCGGTCGCTTCGCCCCCTCGCAAAAAATGTCCGTGCATTCTTGTTGGTTTTCAATGAAATGCACCTCTATTTACATTTTATAAAAATTTCAGCTGTTTTTCCCATTTGCCATTTTCAGCCCTGGCAATAATCAATGTGAAAATTCTGATGGTATATGTCCTCGCACGCTAGTATTAATTAAAGAAAAATTATAGATGCGGTTCATCACCTTAGCTTTATATCGACCGATATTCCTTCTGCTCTAGCTTGTTTCATGTAGATATTTCTCAGCTTTATATCGACCGATATTCCTTCTGCTCTAGCTTGTTTCATGTAGATATTTCTCAGCTTTATATCGAACGATATTCCTTCTGCTCTAGCTTGTTTCATGTAGATATTTCTCAGATAGGGAGCAGGATGTGGCTCCAACATTAACGTGTCCGCCTGTGAATCAGTCGATCATCGGATCGATCCTTCTCAGTGGACCCAATTTCAGGTAGCGCTATTTTCCGTTCCAACCAGTGGTCCATGTGTTGTCCTGTCCGTGGTACGGTTTATATAAAATACTCCTTGCTGCTTATCGGAAAGAGTAGCCTATGTGGCGACATGTCAGAATACATTTCAGAATGACCATATGATTGACGTCCAATAGCCGATGATAAGATAAAAATCAATGTGCTCAAGAGGCGTCGTTAAATAAAACAAACTACTTTTTCTCAAATAGTTTTGGACTTACGGCTTTGTTTAAAATAGACATACAAGTGTATCTTCCAATGATAAATTTGTTTCTTTTGAGCTATCATTTTTAATGTTATATATAATGTTGTTCAGGGACAAGTCTGGCAGACCTTCGACCTTGCTTTAATATAAATATTTACACAATGCAATTTTAGTTTATCGACACCTCTTCACATGATATTACGTTCAGACATACGATAGAATGAGAAGAAACAGGATATTCTTTCCATATAGCATATTGCTGTCAGTTGCATCCAGTTTCCTATTGACAAAATAACACATATCACGGTTGTTGTTGTTTTTTGTGATGCTATACATATACGATGGATATAGAATATTTAATTTTAAAAATGGGCACTTCCATTGTCACGCCGTCAAAGGCTCACGAAGCAGTTTTGGTTTCACGTTTAAGCACTGACACCCAAAGTAGTCATTGTTATATTTAGAAGGGATTAGCCAATGTTTTACCCAAATAACGGATTAAGACCTACACATGTAAAATCCGTTACTGTGGTAAAACACTGCCTGGTTTATACTAGTAATTTTTAAAATAATAATAATGGGTCCAAAAATAAATAGGGCGACATAAATTGGTACGAAATGTTTTGCAGATACAAAAATATTCAGACGTTTTGAAATAACGGCTAGCTGGGGCATATCCGTCACGTGACTCGAAATATATACGTCAAACCTTCAATGGAAAAAAGCCGTTATTTTTTCTCAATTAATTTATCCATGACCATAATTCATTATTTTAAAAATATTGATAATAAGCGAGATGCTAGAGAAGTAGTTGAATGGAGTATTTTTATAGACAAATCAAATGTTTAAGTTTAAAATTAATTCTTTGTTTGGAAATAAATTAGGTCAAGGGTCTGAGGGACTATGCACGGTTTGAGAAGATTTTAATTCGTAATATCAATCTGTCTGTTGGTGTAATTATCTTAAAACGTGTGCAGTGTCAGACGACAATTCCCAAAATTGATCTTGGAAAGAGAGAGTTGTGGTTATCAGCTGTACCGGAACGAACGGTGGGTGCGTTCTGACAGACTTGTTTCATTCTACTCGACTATCGCCACATACTGACAAGAAATCTGTGCACATAATGAATGTCTAAAACCCCTTGATGCCAATTACGAGAGATTCTTACACTCGACACTCGACATTATACGCAGAAACACTGCCTTTGTGGTTGCATAGCAACGTGACGTTATTGGTGTACTGTAACAATGAAGGGGAATGACATCTAGACTGAAAAAAATATTATTTTGTTCGCACAGGTGCAAATTAGCATGATTTTCTAACAAACTGTCAGTGATAGATTTTCTAATAACAAAGAACGATGGCGCAAACTATTTCCTTGGAAACGACGGATTAAACTACATTAATCTTGACGTCATTACATGTGTAAAGTTGAATGCACTGGTAGCCTGGATAAGAGGGCGGTTTTGTTACGTGTGTATTGATTAAAACACTTGTCACCGACAAAAGTGACAAAACAGATTTCTTTACTGTCCTACAGAAATGAAAAACCCACACGTTAATGAACATACGGTATTGCGAAACTTACAATTTCATAGTCATTTGAAAACTGAACTTCTCAATGTGTCGAACTATCGATATATTGGAATAGTGAGTGCAGCAACAGCAATGTATCGATAGTAAATTTCATTATCGAACTATTGCAATTGTTTGGTCAACTATCGAAAGTTTTTGCACAGTTTTTCTTTATATAATGTAAAATGGAAAAAAATGTCAGAATTAGTGAGGAGAAAAAGAAGGATGCCGATTAAATATAGACTGTGGTATAACATTTGTTTATAATGATGGTCATCATATAACACGTAAAGACATTTTAATGGTCTCCCATTAAAAATAAACGTGTTATTATTTTGTTTTTGTTTTTGGTATAACTAAATAATCGTTCTTTACTTTACCATACCGAGGGTGTTGTATCGGGTTTCGCGACATGGCATGTTTGTGGTGGTATTTTTATTATTCATATAAATGCTGACCATATAAACCGAATATTTCATTTATTGGGAATTCGTAAGTTGAACACCGCACATTAAATTTAATAAATACTAATGACATGTTGGTTAAATGTCAAAAATGAACGCTTTGGTGTATTTAGAGGAGCTGGATTGGATTGTCTCACATTTAAGTGTATGCGTAATAGCGTCTTTGATCAACGTTCCAGTGCAATATCGTATCACAGTTAAGTGCGTGCGTAATATAGTCTTTGCTGAAAGTTCCAGTGCAATATCGTATCACAGTTAAGTGCGTGCGTAATATAGTCTTTGCTGAAAGTTCCAGTGCAATATCGTCTCACAGTTAAGTGCATGCGTAATAGCGTCTTTGATGAAAGTTCCAGTGCAATATCGTCTTACAGTTAAGTGCATGCGTGAATACGTCTTTCATGTTAATTGCATGCGTAATAACGTTTTAGATACAAGTTTGAGCGCAGTAATGTCTTGGCTGTAAGTTAGTGCGTAATAACGTCTTGGATGGAAATAGGGAAATCCGAAGACAGATAAGTCAATGAAGCACGAAATTATTCTCCAACTATAGATGATTGACAAATGATGACATTACGTCCACTCAAGATCCTCGGCGAAAATAAATTATCTGTGATCAATAGTTTAGAGTTGTTCTGATTGAGCGTTGGACTTATTGCCTATCCGTAAACTATTAGAAAAGCAAGGTTAAAAAAAAGAATTTAACGATTCCTCTGGAGCAAACTGATTTTTTTCATATGATCATTCGGACATATTTTTAGCGGAAACTCGCTGCCACCACATAGGCTTCCTTTTTCCGATAAGCAGCAAGGGTCCTTTATTTGCACTGTCCCACAGACAGGAAAGCACCTGTCACGGCCTTTGATGAACCACTGATTGGAACGGAAAATAGCTCAAACACCAAATGGGTCAACTGAGAAGGATCTATCAGACGACTGACAACTTCACAGGCAGACACGCTACCGTTTGAGCTAAGAAAACCAAGATATGCCTTTCTTGTGATTATATGACCGGTTAAATACGATAGCGTAACATTTGCTTTGACCGTTCCTAAAGAACAAATCAAAATTTTAACCAACTGCTTTTATTTCCTTGATTAATGCATAAGATTCATTAAAATCACCCGGAATGAAAATCTCAGAACTGTATGACTTATTTAAAGCTATTATCTTACGACACCTTCGCGTATGTAGCACGATTGTCTCACGAACTCCCGGCGAAATTTGGGCCAATATTGCGCGACATTCACGCAACAAAATTGTGATTTGTTTGCACCTGTGACAGTCGCGCGAGGATCGTGTGATATTCGCGCGAATTTCGTGCATCAGTCGCACTACAGTTATGTAATTGTCGCAATTCAGTCACAAAGTGTGTTAATTAGGTAGCCATTTGTTCGCAATTTATTTTCAATTTATACGTAATTTTGTCGCGCCTCTCTAGCGACTGGAATTTCAGATTCTCATATTTCTCTCTTATCAGTCACAATTTAGTTTCATAGGTCGCCAACCCCTCACAAAGTTGTCTCACATCACTCGCACTTTCTGATTCATGGAAACTTAATTGAGACTGATTCGAGTTAACGATCCCTCGACAACTCTGTGACTATTTTGAGAGAAAATATGTCGTGCGAATTTTTTGAACATGTTCAAAATTCCAGCGACACGAGAGCGAGGTCCTGCAACTCACGCAAGGAAATTGAGAACGCCTACGAACGTTTCGAGACATCATAAAGAGTATGTTCATGTCACCAATCGTATACCTCTACCTGCTCTCTAACTCGATTTTAAAGTAGAATCAAGTCGCGAATGTAGCTTATTAGGAACGCGATAACAGGCTCCCGGGTCTATCCCCGTATATAGAACTTGTTTTAAACTTTACGAATTCTTCTTAATCTATGCGTTGATAGGGAAAAAAATAGTAGCATATGTTAAAGCAGCCCCAGTAGGTTTCATGTCAAGTTTGTATATTGTCATTGTCAAAATGTACGATTGACACCCAACTACCAATGAACTGTTAGTATAGTTGCTAAGACCATTTTAAACATTAGTCAACAGTCTTAATTTACCGAAATCTTTAGACAACACACATTCACAATCATTACACTCCTTTTAATATGAGTGGCTGTGGTTTGTATTATTCATATTCGTATTAATATTGTACATAAATTCAGATTGCAAATCGTTTTAAGACTCTGTTGTATAGTAAATTTAATGTACGAGTTCATGATGAGCCAATAGACCATACTGTGATTGGTTGAGCATCGATAGACACACTGTATGTGTTGTTCATTAATACGAGTGTTTAAATAGACACACTGTGTGTGTTGTTCATTAATACGAGTGTTTAAATAGACACACTGTGTGTGTTGTTCATTAATACGAGTGTTTAAATAGACACACTGTGTGTGTTGTTCATTAATACGAGTGTTTAAATAGACACACTGTGTGTGTTGTTCATTAATACGAGTGTTTAAATAGACA
>JAULBS010133041.1:0-13270 GCA_032355785.1 Symmetromphalus regularis | reverse complement strand
CGATTTACCACCTACTTTCGTACCAATGTGATTTTGGCGTTATATCGAGTTGGCGTTAAAGCAAGGGTGCCAAGGATGCGTAACTAAATTATTTTTTTTTTTTCATATGCTACATCTATAAGTATTTAATGTTATATACATTGTTTAAAACAAAAATAAACAACAAAAAAATAAAACAAGGTAACAAGATTATGAAGATAAACATTAATTTTAATTCGTAAAAACAAATATTGTGAAAAGGCAAAAAACGTGTATGGTAAATTTTATCAGCATAAATTTGTCAGTCAGTCCTTTTTAAAAAAGTCCAGAATATTTTTCTTCTATGTGCCTAGCATAATTAATTAGTTCACCCTTGTTTGCACTGAAGTTACAGAATTTACATCTGTTTCAACAGAATGGGCACTACCTTCTATAAACCGAAGAATTGTTGTGATTGCATCTCTCACACGCTGCTGAGGGGACTTCTTCCGGTTCAGGGTCAGAATCGTCTAGATGGTCGACACACATTTCATTAGGTTTCCTGACACTTTTTACAATTTCATCATTCAGTGATATCGGTGAATGTCTCACTTTCTTTGTCAACATTGACAAATTTAATACTTGATTACACTAAAACAACTGATGTTACACATTTACCCAGAATTGCCAATCAAATGCACCGATTAAATTATTGTCACATGATCATTAGAGCGGCTTTTTGTCTTGTACTGCTACTTCTTTGAACTGTAGAATCACCGCACTGACAACTAACTATAACACCATGATGTTGTCAATCATTAGACAATAACAAAAGTTACAACTGCTGATGAGCTTAATTACGGCCAATGGATTACTGTCGAGCCGCTTGATTGAAGCTAATTAAAGCATTGGCGATACAACCGAGGGAAATTTAACTTATAAAATGCATTTTGTTCAAAAACATGTTTGGCAGATGTCGGATAGTGAGGGTGGTGTTAAATCGAGGGAATTAATAAAGAAAACAAATGGTACTTGAAAGAAAGTTGGCGATAAGAGAGGTTGGCGCTAAATCAGGGGGTGGTAAATCGAGGTTATACTGTACTTACTTTGTTTCACAAACTGGGAAAAGATCTGGTTATTTTACAATGTGATTATTGTTTAAATGTATAAATACTTACTTTGTTTCATAAACTGGGAAAAGATCTGGTTATTTTACAATGTGATTATTGTTTAAATGTATAACCTCTCACTTTGTTTCACAATCTAGGAAAACATCTGGTTATTTTACCATGTGATTATTGTTTAAGTGAATAACTATTTTCTTTGTTTCATAAACTGGGAAAACATCTGGTTATTTTACCATGTGGTTATTGTTTAAATGAATAACTATTTACTTTGTTTCATAAACTGGAAAAACATCTGGTTATTTTACCATGTGATTATTGTTTAAATGAATAACTATTTACTTTGTTTCATAAACTGGGAAAACATCTGGTTATTTTAACATGTCATTGTTGTTTAAATGAATAACTATTTACTTTGTTTCACGAACTGGAAAAACATCTGGTTATTTTACCATGTGATTATTGTTTAAATGAATAACTGCTCACTTTGTTTCAGACCCAACACATGTCTGTTCCTGTGGTTCAAAAGGATGTTCTTGTCCGTGTCACAAGTTGCTCACTCCCAAGAAAGTAAAGTGAAATCTAAGAATTATCTATGGCTGGCTATGTAGTATGACGTCTGTACAGCGTGGAGTTGGTGATGGTGGTTGCACTGGACTATATAGTCATCAGTGGTTTGGTTGTTAGCCAGGGTCATGGTCTGCGATCTCCCATACTCCATTAACTGTACAACTAATGTGCCCACCAAGTGCATGCATCCACATTCATAGCAACTTTATTAATATTTCTCTCTCCATTTTCTTCCAGCTCCCCAATCATGCCGCCTGCCAGATAATGGAATCTAACTCTGGAACCCTGCTTTAACAATCATACGACCGTTTTGTTTAATAGTCTGTGCTTGATTTACATCAAACAGGCTTTATCCAGCTTTTAATTAATGATGAAATATTGTTTGCGAAATATCAGTTTATATTTACAAAGATACAGAAGATTCTTGGAAATTCAACTTTTATTTTCAAAGATAGTAACATTATTTGGAAATTTATCTTTTATTTAATAATATAGTAATGTTTACTGCATTATAACAAGATAGATAACATTATTTGGAAACATGTTTTATTCATTAACCTAATAGTATATAACTTTATTGCATTACTTGTATTTTGTAGTCATCAATATATATTTAAATTAATTTACAAATTCATATTATTAAGGTTATTAATACTACATTTATTTTTGACATTAAAATTTTTGTCTTTAATTTAGCTTTAAAATGGATATAAACATTTGGGAGAGACATTAATATAGTTTTATCTGTTGGCCAATCCCAAATTCTCAATCTTTTAATACCAAATAGATACTGTTTAAATCTGCCTACTACTTGTACTTCTGATTATACTGATATTGAATGTAGTATGTTTTAAACTTAAACAGTGCAGGTCTATATGATTAATCTAATTGTACAGTTGTATAGGCTGTATTATAAAGTTTTGTTCATTATTGTGAAATATGTTATATCTTAAACACCTTCAGTCAGAATGAGTTCCAATGAAAAGAATTTTAAAAATTATTATTATTAATTTTAATAGTCAAAATTTAATTATTAAATCTGTTGACAAATCTACTCGAGTTGGACATAAAAATAATACAATTTAAAAAAAAAAACTTTTTGAGTTAAATTAAAGTTTCTGATAAAAATTACATTGTCCAAATATTTCTTTTCATAATTAGACTAAGTTACAATTATACCAACACCTCTTGCAGGACAAATTAAAATTAGATGTGATTTATAATTTGATTATTCATTATATTTTTGCTGCCTACTATTCAATTTTTTTCCTGAATGCTTTTTTCACTTTATTTACTATTTCCTTTGCAGTCTTTTTGCATGGGTTCTTTTTCAGCATTTGCTATTATTAAGTATAAATCACTTTCTATGCTATTTTGACTTGGCTTCATCTCTGAGAACAAGTGGGTATGTCTATATTTATTTTTTCTGGAGAAAACGAAACCTAATAAAGTCTGCTTACCTGTGTGAGTTGTACATAATGGAGTAATACATAGTTCATCAGATGGTCCAAGAAGCACAACCAGCCCTTTTTTCTCCAGTTTAGACTTTCTCTGTTTTGTTTCTAGGTGAAGGTCAAGGCATGAGGTTGAAACCTGAGGTTCAAGGTTTGGGATCTGATTTCAAGGAATTCTACAAACTTACAAGTCCAGCTAAGAAAAGCTCATCCATGCTTGACAGTCTGTTCTGACTTGATCAGTTTTACATCCTGGTTTTTTTGTTCATGCAAGTAGTCATGTGATTTGTCGCTGACTGACCTAGCATTTTATGGTCCAAACATGACAATTGGTCAATGTTCACTGAAGATGCTATTGATGGATATATATTCCCACCATCTAGCTGGTCTGGATGTAATGTGACACAATGACAAGAATAGCATTTTGCTTGAAGAATCCATTTTGGTGAAGTCAACCATTTTGGTGAAGGCAACCATTTTGATGATGGTGCCGTTTTGGTGATGGTGTCGTTTTGGTGAGGGTGTCATTTTCGTGAGGGCACCCATTTTGGTGAAGACAGCCATCTTTGGTCAAATGGAAGACTGTTGGGTCATCATTTTTAGTAAGCCTTCAACCATTTTGTGGATTTGGAAATCCAAATAATGTTTGTTTATTTGTTGCC
This sequence comes from Symmetromphalus regularis, assembly GCA_032355785.1. Lineage (NCBI taxonomy): Eukaryota > Metazoa > Mollusca > Gastropoda > Neomphalida > Neomphalidae > Symmetromphalus > Symmetromphalus regularis. Next base: position 9,502 of record JAULBS010133041.1, on the reverse strand, counting down.
ATGGAGACTGTGAGATTTGAGTCATTTTTTCTCCAGTACATTGGTTCTTGTTTTTTTGTAGCAGGTTTATCCTGTAATTAGGATGTTTTTGTTATTGTTACATGATTTATTCACCTTTTCCATCATTATACTCCTTTTTTTAATCACAAGTCTTTAAATTTGTAATAGTTTATTATATATATATTCCTCCAGAGAGAACTCCATTGAGGGTAGTTTGTTTGAATTGTGTGCATATTTCTGGACATTTCTAACTGTTCTTCCATTTAACTGTTACATCTTGTGAGTTTAACCCATATATTTTACCATTATAGTGTTAACATAAGCAGTCTGTGATATACTTGCTAACTATCTTGTCAGGGTCAAAGGTCAAGAACATTTTAAAGAAATTATTATGCTCACTTTTAACATTTTATTATTTGTACAATGTTACACTTGGAGTAACCAACTGTTAATTGTTGCTTTGTGTGATTTCAGTTTTATATTTTCAAATTTTAGTGGACTAAATAATGTTAATACATTTTTCAAAAAACAAAAAAAATTTGTTGTCAGTATCTTGATCTGTTTATTCTTAAGTTATGTCTAATGGATAAATATAAAATTAATATTTTTAAAAATAATATTTAATAATTGATAGATAAAATACTTTTTCTTAATAATTATTGCTAAAGTTAAAATTAAAGTAAATACAAATGACTTACTTAATATTTCCAGTTTTTCATATTTATGATATAATATTGTCTTTTCTGTTAGTGTTTATGTTTGCTTTGTGTTTGGATGTTATCTTACACTTCAGGGTTTTCAGAAATGTTCTTTAATTAAGATGTTGCTTAATTTAGAGCATAAACAATGTAACCAAAAAATTCAAAAATTTATGTAAACCTCCCAACATTTTGTAGATAAGAGTTTTAATATTAGAACTATTTTAACCAAATTATTAATGTTGGGACGTAAGATATTTTCAGTTAAAATGGAGAGTTGATTTAAAGGGAGATCACTCTATATATGTGTAGCTGAAGATTGTATGATAATTAAGATTATGTAATATTTACATCTCACCCTACACTGCCAATAATGTTTAATGTTTGCATCATGGAATGAATGAAAGTACAAACTTTGCAGCCCTGTTTGGATGGCAAATACTAATTTTCATTCAGTCAAACATTTGTTAACATTTGGTATCATCATAATTCTCACGATGAATTATGAGTGCATGCAATCACAACTTTGTTGCAATACCCTTTGTCTTACACAGAGATACAATTTTAATTATCATTGGAATGAGCTTCAAACACCTCACTTTGTTTTATTTCACACTGCAACAATAGTGACATTGTAATTACAATGGTTGTCAAGTACCATAAATTATGAAATTAATGTGGCATGATAAAGGAACACAAGCATGTAGATTTTTATTAATGTGTCTGCATTTTTAAAAACTATACATTGATGTTAGTAAAATTAAAATGTGTTTGTTAATTATAGCATCAATGTAGTTTTTCTCAGTAATTTTTTGTTCACATTAATTTCATGATTTACAGTATTTGTTAGGTAATGGTATGAACTATTAATTTCTCTGTCCATTCACGTTTTTATTTTAAACTATGTGGATATTAGATTTAGATGAAATTTTGCCATTTTCTACTTTTTAAGGGAATTTTCACTTGTTATATCTTATCTGTTATATTTTTAATTTGTATCTTTGACATCAAGCTTGGCCAAATACCAAACTATTTAATATGCATATTTGAAATTTTTCTGTTTTTCTTTTCATTATTTTAGTTTAATAACAATAAAACTAATCTTATTTGGAATTAAGAAAACTGTAATCACATTATTTCCAATATTTACATGTATTCTGTTCAACCATGGTGGCCATCTTGAATTATATATATATATATATATGTATATTTTGTTGCATTCACCTTAGAATTTTGAAGTTTCTCATGTTCTATAAGTTAAGGATTTCTATTTTGTTTTTGAGAAACTGCCATCAGAAATCTGTTTTGGTTATAAAAACATTTATTGTATTCTATTTGATAGTATTTCCAGAGAATTTAGAAACAAAAATTATTTTAAGATAGTTATTTCAACAATCAGTCTTTGTTTTAAAAACCTGTCTAAATTGTTTTGTTATTTAAGAGGTTTGTATCTATCAAAGAAATATATATATGTGTATGCATCCTTTTAATGTATTTTGGCAAATCTGCTCAAAGTGTGTTTTGTTTGTTTTTTTCACAGTTTGGTGCTGTCTGCTTTTTACAAATGATTTTGTTACATTCTTATTACGATCTTTTTTCATCTATCTGTTAGCACAAGCTTTGTACTCTCTTCAACACTATCAATGTTTTCTTTGTTATTATTCTTTTTCCTTTTTTTTCATGTCAATTATCCTGAGGTAGATTTATTTTATTTATTTTTAAATGAGATTAATGGGTAATAGCCATTTTTTTCTACCAGAATTGTAAGAACCTCAACAATAAAATACTACAAGATATACAAATCTTTTAAAACTTATTTTGACAGTAAAAATCATTGCTTGGACCTAAACAAAAATATATGCTCTTCTTTTAACCCTGTCAGACCTGATTTTAGCCCACTGACTTGACAGATTGTCTTTGAAACCTAAAAAATAATTAAAGTGGTTTATTTGAGGGTAAGGAAGGGGGGTAATCTATCCTTTGTTTTATATCCTTTTTTATGAAACCAATAATGTTAATATACAACTAGATATGCATACTAAAAACCTTCAATAATAGTCTTTAGCCCTTGGCACTTAAAATTAAAAATTCTGGTTAACCTTTACAAGCTTTCAGCATGTTACTGGAACACGACCTTTTCATGTCTTATTTGAAAAAGTTAATACTTTCAATATATATTTTTATTATTTGGAATCATAGCAAAATTAATTTGTTATCAAGAGCAAGTGAAGATAAATAAAAGTAAAACTAGAAAAATTCTGAGTTTTATATGATTGGTCTATGAAAAATACACTATTTCAGAATATATTGGTATATATAATAACACAACCCATATAGCCGATGTTTATTTTTGGGGGGCTGGGGGTTGGTAAACGAATATATAAAATATAATAACACAATAGTTGGAGATAGAGCACTAGGTGTTTGTTTTCATTACAAAATAAAACAATTAGTATTTTTATTTGAAATATTCAACATTTACAGTTTAATTTTTATTGAAGTTGAAAAAATAACAACAGATTAATAAACTCACAAATAAAATGAAGTCAAATATATCAAGTTCAGTAGACTGTTCTTGACAAAACTTGCTCAATTTGTGTTCACTTCTGTAATATTTATAGCAAATAACTGCTATCTTTACAAAATTGATAAAATCCATTTAGGGGCCCCCAATATTATAATGCTGATTCCTCAGATGATTTAAAAAAAAATAATAATAATATTAATTGTTTTTAAAGGTTTTATAAATTGCAAAATTTAAGGGGTCCTGGGGCCCCCTATATCCACTACTGTGATTTTGTAGTTTGTCTTACATCTATAATTCAAAGTTATATATTTAATTTTAAAATTTTATCAGACTTTTGTAAATACACTGTCACTGTGAACCAAGTTGAGTAACATTTTTAATGAAAAGTGATTTAATTTACAACAACATATTTTCTTTGTTATTAATTTGCAGTTTGGGCTATTTTCCATTCCAGCCAGTGATCCACAACTGGTTCATCAAAGGCGTGGTTTGTGTGGTCCTGTCTGTGTGACAGTGCATATAAAAGACCCCTTGCTGCTTATCAGAAAGAGTAGCCTATGTGGCGGCAGCAGGTTTCCTCTAAATACATGTCAGAATGACCATATGATTGACATCCAATAGCGAATGATAAGACAAAATTCAATGTGCCCTAGAGGCGTCGTTAAATAAAAAAAATATTATTTAATCCCCCTACTTCCGAGTGTATGCTGTGTAAAAATAGGAAAATATCAGTAATAATTGTGAATGATCCTTTACAGTTACAACAGTAATACAATCAAACTATTATCATACTCCATATTTTAAGTGAGTTCCTTAAAATATTTTTTTTTTTATAAAATCTTAGTCGCACTAATACGATTTGTCTTCTCAACATAAACTACACTTTACATCTGTAATTTGCTTTATTGATCAATCCAATCTTAAAATTAAAATGGGGGGACTAGAGAATTTTTGTTAGGAGGAGTAACTTTTTAAGGTTAGTAGTCTCCCAACGAGTGACAATAATTTCTTAATTTCAACCCCTGCACATACTTCTGGTGGTTATTTTTGTAATCTGAAAAAGTACGATGGTTTAGACTGTGTAACTCATCAAGTTCAGTGTAGGGCATTGTGAAACAAATATTTCTTCTTCTCATTCCAGGCCTGTGTTGCACGGAGTAAACTAATTGCCGAGTCTCTTTCCGAGGAGGAACAGCCATCATCATCAGAAGCGAGCATTGAAACCCCGTCACCCACGGACTCGGATGATGAAGATTTCTTCTGTCCTAAAGGAAGGAATGCACAGAGGGTAGCAGCACGTATAGGTAAGTTAAAATTAAAGTAAAACAGATCTGATGAAGACGAAGAAATTTCAAACCTTTGAATAAAAACCCAGATGCAATAAATGTTTGTCTGGAGTAATAATTATTTATTTATTTTTAATTCTTTTCTTTTTTTTGAAGATTTCTGATAAAAACTAATTGTATCAGTTGTGTCTGATACTCTTTCTTCTTTTAATAAAACCTACTTTTCTGTGTAAAATGGTATTCGATATCGCAGAGCACATTTTTATTGCCTTCATTTTGCAGATATTGGGACTATATTAAACAATAAAAATACACCTTAGGATTAAAAGGTTTTAGAGAATATAAAAAAAAAAAAAAATTCCTGATTGTTATTTACTTGAGATATCATTATTGATTTTGTTTTTAAAACAATTTGTAAAATGAGTCCAGATAAATATATATTTAGGCATTCGTAAGTTTTAAAATCTTTTTCTATTCAGTCAGTAAACATGTCTGCTGTATATTCTAACACTGTGCAATTATATTTATCATAATTTCACTTTAAAGAGAAAAATATTTCAACCTTGTCTGATGAAAAGATTAAACATTTTTGTTGTATACTGAACAACAAAAAGAAAAGCACGTGTTTGTTCAGATCCAATTTAATCAAATTAGACGAAAAATTTATGAAACCATAAAACTCCGGCTGCACACACTTTACACTTCTTTGCACATGCCTCCAATAAGCAAAAGAACCAGTGTCAAACTTTGGTTAACTTTTATTCAAACAAACATTGCAAATTAAATTTGTGTTACTTTTGTGGTTCAGTATATATTAGAATAATGTCAAACTAGTTATTTGATTGTATTTATGTATAACGATAATGTCACTTCAGAGAGCAAAGCATTTCAACCCGGTCCAGATGACACGCCATGCTGTAGATGTCAACTTTGTGATCACCCCGAGTGGGTACGTAACAATGTTTTTATTAATGTTATATCAACTGTTTATTTCACATCATTGAGTATTTAATTTTTGGAAGAATTTCAAAACCAATTACTAAAAAAAGGAGTCTATCCTAATTTTAGGTTGTTATTTAGTTTTTATAATTATTATCATTATTGTTTATTATTATTGTTTTTTGTTTATTATTATTTTTTATTGTTGTTATTATTTTAGTCACAACCTTATCTAAAATTAGTAGAATTTTTTTTTTAATTCCTTCCGACACTACATGTACCTAAGACACTTATCCTAATTTTAGTTTGTTATTTTGATTATTATTATTTTGTTTTTCATAAGTACCATGTCTAAAATTAGTACACAGCAAACACATTTAATTAAAAATAAAAGTTCCTGCCAATACTCAATGTACCTACATGTAGTTTTTCAATGTGATTCCAGAAAATACTTTTTTAGGTTTTATTATTTTTTATGTATGTATATTTAAAACTGTGTAATAATATAAAATTACATTAAGCATAACATTTTATGTCCTATAATTATGAAAGTGAAATGAGATTTTTAATTCTGTGGAATTGTTTTTTTAGATGTTGCTATGCGACAAGTGTGATGCCGGCTATCACACAGCTTGTCTCCGCCCACCTCTTATGATTATTCCTGATGGGGACTGGTTCTGCCCACCATGTGAACATGTGAGTATTTTTACTGTAGCAACTTAGGTGACATTGTCAAATGTGTAATGTAAATAGAGATTACTAAACAAGTTTTGAAGTAAGACAGTTTATATTATGTTTTGTTTTATTACGAGTGTGTTTTTGGCTGTACTTTTACATGAATTGTAATATCAGGCTTCTTGCGCATCTTGAAAACCTTTGAAAGTCTTTATTAATTTTTTTTATTTTTCAAGGACTTGAATGTCTTTGAATTTCAGGTTTGTCAATGAAAGTCTGTGAAAATCTTTAATTTCTGTCTTATCTGTTCCAATAAAAAAGAAAAGGACCCCAATTCTCTGTCTCCTTTTAATCTTCTTACTACTGTTGTCAAGGTATCTGTGGATGATTGTCTGTTTTGATGAAAAAATATATCTTTGAAAATTGCCAAAACCTATCTTGAAAGTCTTTAAAGAGTCTTTATTTTTTGTTAAGAAAAAATAATGTTCAAGAACCCTGAATATGAATTGTACTTGAGAACAAGTGTAGTATTTTATTTATTGCACTGCAAATAATGTTTTTATATTGGCATTTAATTTCTTTTACAAGGCAGAAAAAAAAGCAAAAACCTGCTAACAGAATGTATCCCAACTAGTAGTCGGTTTATTTGTTACAGGCATGGTACATCTCCATGAAATTGTGGAATTCCGCAAAACATTCATCATGAAACTCGCAGAATTTTGTGAAGAGCCCCCCCACCCCCTCCAAAATAGTAAAATAAATAATAATAAAAATCCTTGGTTGTTATGTTCTATCATCGTCTTCTAATGCCTGATTCATTGTCATCATGAGGGGAAATGTCGTTCCGTTTAAAATGTCAACAGCAGATGCCAAAATGAAAAATAGTTGCGCTGCGATTGGTAGGACATAGAGTATCAAGGGTAAAGACTTTCAAAAAGTTTTGAAAAATTCCGGATCCCAGGCAAAGCGTATTTCCTAAGCTTTTTTTCGGCAAATGGGCTCGGTTTGATAATTTGAATGAAAAAAAAACCTGGTTCTCTGGCATAACCTTTCCTTGAAAACCAATGTTTTTCTTTTAAAAAAAATTTTTTGTCAGTACCATACCTGTTGTTAACAGTACATCTGCCGTCCAATAGCCAATTAAAAATTAATTATTTAGCACACTGAAAAAAAAAGGCTAGTTTCTTCTTGTTTAATGATTAATGGCCTCCACACCTTGCACAAAAAATAGCATGCTACTGGGATTTGTTTGTTTAAATGCAACTACGGTATAATTTTTTAAAATGTGTATTATTATGAATATTAATGTTAGTTTACAGTGGAAAGTTATATCCTGTACTTAATATAATCCTGTCGGTGGCTGGCTCACACTGACTTTCGAAATTACCAACTGTTTAACATCCAGTAGCTGATGTTTATAAATTCAGTGATAACTACACAGTTCTTCATTTGCTAATCAATTTTCATTGAAAAGTACTTGTTGCTAATCATAAATTCTAACTGAACTGAACTTTATTTACACCCAGGCCATAATCTACAGGACATATGGGGATATATACATAATACAATGAATATAAATATTACAACAATAACAACAATAACATACATAATTATAAACAATATACAGAATATTAGCCAGAGGTTTTAAAAGTTTTCATAATTAAACTACAGAATATAGAAAGTTTTCTAAGGACTCTAGCTTTCTTAGAATTAAATAATTTATAAAATTTATATGTTGGTTTAGACTGACAGTAAGGCGGTAGATAACGAATTCTTTCATTCTTAAAAAATGTACATCTAAATATATAGTGAAACTCATCACCGATGTCATAATTATTACACAATGGGCATATTCTGTTTTGTAATAGTATATTTTGTCCATCTGCCCGTTTCAATAGGGAGATTATGAGTACATTGAACAAATCTCATAAAAATAATTCTATCAATTGCCTTTGTAAAAAAAAAAAAAAAATTGTAAAGAGACTTTATGGAGACGTTGTATAACAAATAGCCACAGTCTCAAAATGGTTCATTTAGAGGTTGGTATACATAGATTTGATTATGTTTTTTATGATCAACAGGGTAAATATTGTTTTGATTTAGGCTTTTAGAAGTATTCTGTCGATACCATGAGCGGACCACCATTTAGCAGGATTGTGTCGTGTTTCTCTTAATTGCATAATTAGTTCGTGAAATGGTGTATTTATAATCGTATTTGTTATATTATATTATTAATTAATTAATTAAACAATTTCGATTTTTTTTTTCCAGCTGTGAAGATGATGTTATCAAACTTCTAATGATCAATTGTTATACAACTAAAACAAAGGCTGATAACTCTCTTAAATACCCTGATTGTTGCCCCAAGAGGACTTCAATATGCAAGGGTGACAAGAACTTCGACCAACATGCATTTGAAAAGTTTATTGATGCAAAAAACCGTCAGAACTTTAAAAACGTATTTTAATTTGGTCTAATATTGGAGAATTTGTTATTTCTGTTCATTAAATCTGTTGTTTCATTGTTTTGTTTGTTTGGAGAAATATTTTTTAAAAGAATAATAATAATAATAAAATAACAACACACCTATAGTAACCAGAAACAGCTATGCAAATGGGTTTGTCCGTTTGAGCACAAACACGATACAGTGACGGATCCAGAAAATCTATTTAGGGGGCCAAATAATATGCCGATTCCTCGGATTCTTTAACGTTAAAAAAATAATAATAATAATTGAGAAAAATGTTATTTAAATCGCAAAATGTAGAGGGAGTGGGATCCAGGGGCCCCCGTCTGGATCCTCCACTGGGATCCACGGAAAATTTATAGAGAATCATTTAAAATTAAAAGAACTATGTACAGGGCCGGATTTATAAGTGGGGCAAAGTAGGCAACTAAGGACTTCTAATATTTTAAAAAATGTAATAATTATAAAGTTAGTTCTATTTATTCATTTTGGTTCTTTTTTTTATTCGTCATGTAATTTAATTTCTATATTGAGGGGCCCCCGAACCTGAAGTGCACCGGGTTTTCTCAAGGTCTATATCCGGCCCTGACTATGTACAGGTTATATAACATGTTGGGATTTGGTGTTCGCTTTCGAGTATGTAAAGAAAACAAGGATCTCCTGGTATATACTTGTTTTTCCTGTTATCCTACTTTTTCTAACCATTCATTAATACCCTTTTCCACCCATAGATTCCCAAAACAATCTATTTTTTTAATCGATCACATTTTGAATATAAGTATTTCTAATGTATTCTCATAATGTATAGATGTATGTATGTGTATTCATGAATGTATCTATTTGTGTATGCATGTATATGTATATGTTTTATATCTATGTGTAATTATTTATATTATTTATGTGTTAAACT
>JAULBS010133030.1:0-13271 GCA_032355785.1 Symmetromphalus regularis | reverse complement strand
CACAAAATGTTTGCACATACGCATGATAATAGTTAACTAATTTGTGTATTATATTATATATTATTTTGATATATTGAAATTGTCCATTTCCATTAAAGGTATTTTACTACTGCAGTTTCCTTATATTTAAAACATACGCTGTTTATCTGCAGCCCACTGCTTAAAAGCAGCATAGAAATTCATTCCTGTTTAATCATTTGTCACATGCTGATTAATCTGCATCAAGTTATCCAAATTACTAACCAAAAGGGAATTTCTCAACCTTGTCTTAATTATGTTCTGTCTGGGAAAACCTCTTTCAGTCTGTAGTTAACTGCCATTGTCAAAAATAGTTTTGCCAAAAAACATACTGAGGGATACGTATCACAATTTCTTATTGCTAATTGACATGCACCATTTGTAGTGTTAATACAGGAAAACCTCACTATCAATATAGACAGTAGGATGCCATCGTTAAGCCTGATTATTTCTGTTTCCTTTGTTTTAACCCAAGAGCTAGTAAAAAATAAACCAAATACAGTCAAATGTCAAGTGGTCTGACAATATGCAGTGTGGTAAATTGTCTAATGTGGGATTAAGTGTTTATAATACTTGTGATTAGAGTACAACCTTTAACACAGTCATTAGTTTCGGTTATTGCTCACATACTTTCAGTTTTATTTGTTTGAGTTTTAAAATGTCACAAGAACATTACTGTTAAAAAAAAAGCTTCCAAATAAAATCGTCACAAGTTTTCACCACATTGACTAACTTATTGCCACTTTTGTATTGGCGATTTTGGCGATCAACAGGCCGAACATATATAAATTCATAAAATATATATAAATTCAAATTTGTATTATGTAGTCACATACAACGGGTAATTTTTATTCTCCTTATTTAGATAATTTCATACAAAATTATAGTTATTAGATATTGAAATTTCATGCTGAATGTTGCAGTAAACTACTGTATAACAGAATACATTTTTTCAAATATAAAAAATCACAAATTATAAACCTCCTGAAGTTGATGATGATGGATCAACGGCCAGAACAGCCACATGATGACCTTGACCTGTAAGAAACTTGCCAAATGCTTCAATGAAAGTGCTTTTCCCTGCACCTGGAGGTCCTGTCAAACCTACAAATTAACAAAAATAAAAACATGTCAGGATGCTTTACCTACCTCTTGGACATTTTTACTCACAGACCCAAAGCAGCCATATTACAGATTTTTTAAAAATTGAATTCATCCCATAACGTGGAAGATAAATATTGAATACTAATATGTGAACTTTAATATACATCTTGAGGTATCTTGAGTGGCTGTCATTTTAAATATAAACAAGTTTTCATTTTATGTATTGTCTATATCCTTGTGTAGTAATTTTCCAGTAACAGTAAAAAACTAGATAATTCACTCCAATATGCAAGAAAGCAAGATACAATTACCTATTCTAAAAGTATCATAATTCTTCAGAGAATGTTGATGAAGTTCACTCTGATGGTGCAAGATTTTTGTCAACAAAACCTGAGCTTGTTTTCGCTTCATTGGATGAATGGATTCAACAAGAGTTATAGATCTTGCTAATATTGATCGGTCTCCCTTCAGCAGTCCTTCATACAAAGATTTAACAGTTTCATCCATTTCTCCAAGTTCATTAAATAAATCCACATATGATGTCTTGGTGCAAAGATAACTTCTAAATGGACATCCTTCTAAACCATCATGGTTTCTTCTCAACAGAGATTTTACAGATGTATCCATTTCTCCAACCTGATGAAATACATTCTTTGGTGATGAGTTTTTGGTAGACTGATCATTTCCAAATAGACATGGAATGGAATTAAATAATCTTCTATGTCTGTTGACAAACAGAACATGTTTTTTAAATAGCTGCCATGTAACTCTAGACTGTGAGGCATTGAAAACTTGGAGAGCTGAATGACTGCATGACACTGCTGTCAACCTGGAGTAGGTTAAAACTGGTCTTAGTGGCATAAATTCTGAATAAAACAAAAACCTATATATTAATATACTATCCAGCAGTTGTTTCATCTGTTGCACTCTTCAGTCAAAACACTAATAACAAGTGTTAGTAAGCTTAATTTCTTGCTGGCATTCCAGCAATGATTCACGTTTCAATATATTCTTTAATTAGTGTAAATGAAGTTCCAACTATGAATTGAAGTTGAACCATCAATGAGAAATCAGGCCTAAATGTCACACACATGAGGTATTGCTTATAATCAGTTTCCGGCCTAAATCTGGAGTAGGTTTATTTACAACGAATCTGTGTACAAGTGAACCTTGACCTGGGAATAATTATGTTACAAAAATACAAATCTTTACTTTCAGAAGAGAAAATAAGATTTTTTTTGTAAAAATTAACTTTTTGAAAGGTTGAGTGATATACAACACTCATTTGGCATTGTAGATTCACTAAATAACGTGCAACATTAGATGCTTTCAGCAAATGATTAATATCAACTTGAGGTACTCGAATCATCATGTAAATGCTTGACATTATCATTTTATGAGCAAGTGTTAATAATCAACTGTCAGGTATCAAATGTGGTATCTAGTTTACAGAAGAAATAAACTATTCACAAAAGTAACTTTTTTAAAGTAGCAGCAAAGGATCTGTCCACATTCTATAACCTTTGATCTACCAATGGTTTTAAAGAAATAAGGCCCTCTATCACTAAACAATGCCCCACTTCAAGAATCCATCTTTATGTACAGCAGAGATAGAAATAAATGCTCGACCCTCACCGGAGGTGAGAAAATCCTTACAGACGCAAGTCTCCCGGGCCAGTAGATTTTTTTTTTCTTCTCTTGTATTACAAATTTGTATTATTTTGAAATAGAAGCTGTCAGACTGATACTAAACATATTTATTTGACCAAAACGCATTTGCTGTACATGCTAGCAAACATTTAATCTTTCTTTTTCACTTTTGGCTGGTTCTTTAGTCTCGATACAGGCTGAGTTTGAGGTTGTTATCAATTATCGATATTTGTTTGGTATTCAAAAAGAGTAAAAAATTTACACACTACTTCAACATTTTAATGGTTAATTTAAATTCGATCGCATGTCTTAATCCCCTACTCCAGAGCGTACTCTAAAAAAATAGGAAAATATCAGTAATAATTGTGAACAACCCATTACACTGATAACAGTAAGACCGTTTGGTTACGGAAATTGATGACATTTCGATGTTTGCAATCAGTTGGGTGGGTTTTCTTTTTTTGTTTATTCTTTTTTAAAGGTGATTTGTCAACCACAGCCTTAACGAAATCAAATATTTAAAAACAAAACAGAAAAACATTTCTTTTGATTCCAAGTTCATTTATTATAATTGTAATACAATCAAACCTATATTATACACCACCTTTTAAGTGAGTTCCTTAAAATAAAAAAAATAAAACCAATATTTGTCTTCTCAACATCAACTACATGTTACATCTTAAATTCGCATTATGGATCAATCCAATCTTAAAATTAAAATGGGTGGTCTTCTGATTTTTTCATGTGGATGGGTAATTTTTTAAGGTCACTAGTCCACCAGGTGAGTGAAAATATTTTCTTAATTTCCACCGCTGTACAGGATGCATACACTTAACATTCACCACTCTCTTCACTCTAAGTTGGAACCAGTACCGAGGTGATACATATGTTCATAAATATCTTATTATTTAAATGATTAATCCATTTTTTTACAATAATAAAATAAATGTAATTAAAAACAATTTTAGTTATCAAATCATTTATTAAGCTAACAAGTACAGTAAAATACAAACATCTGGGCATTAAAAACTGCAAATATAACATAAAAAACAGAAGATTTTGTTCTGTAACTGCATCATGAAAGATTGGTAAACAATATTGTGACCAGAAATAAATCACGACAACATCATACAAACTACATGTAGTAATTCAAGATTATTTAGTATGACTTTTAAAAACTTTATATGCACAGGTCCAAACTCACATTTTATTTCCCAAAAGGAATATTCCATACAAAATGTTTTAAATTAACAAACATGTAGTTTAAACTATCAAAAAGGTTATATTGTTTGAAAAGTAATTGATCATTTGGTTTCTACATGAATTACATTAAACATATCACACAATCAATAAACTATCATTAATTAATGATTTATCACACATTATTTGTAATTATAATTATTATTATTATTGTTGTACTAACACATTAGGAATTGATATTTGTTTCACACATTTACTTAATGTGTGAAAGAATATTTGAGCAATAAAAATATCTGATAACTGAGGTAAATTATTTTAACATATTTAGCTGTTTGAATGCAATATTTATTGGCTTTTTTAAATTCTTGGAATTGTTTATTACAATACATGTTGTGCTGACATTCCTACTACCATAATATGTATTTCAGTGTAATATAAAGCAAACTATTAAGGGATGGTCCACAAATGTCATATGACCCTTCTCCACTATCCATAAATAAAACAGAAGTGGATGACTGTCCAAAGATTTTTTAAATTTAATATTGTATGATGATCCAAAGTTAGTTACAACCAAATTATAACTGAGAACAAATTAAAATCGAATCTCCCGCCTGAAAAGCAATCTGAACATGGTTTTATACCACTCCTTTCAAACACAATTCTGATTGTTTAAAAAATAATAATTAGTAACTAATTATGCTATGTTGTTTTCCTGTAAATATAAAACTACATGTGTATATATATATATATATATATATATATATATATGTGTGTGTGTGTGTTTAAATACATATAGATAAACAAAATAATATTTATATATATATATATATATATATATATATATTTTGTTTTTCAAAGTAATGTCAGATGCGTAATGGACGATATAAATTTGGTACCAAGGAAAAATACATAACCAATTCTGTAAAAGAACTTTCCTCAAGACAAACTTACTCATGTATGTACAAAACCCACAATAAAACGAAAAAAATTACATTAACAAAGCAAGGATCACACTCCTCAATCTTATCACAATATATTATAGGTAGCACAATGCCATGGAAAGACATTAAAATAGATAAACATTTCCCACTTACTTGCGTAAAAAAACAAAAAAATATGCAAGACATGTTCATTCCAGCTTCATTTTTCAACCAAGACAGTATTGATAAAGATATTGATAATAACAAAACCTAGACACCCCTTCAAAAGTCCTACACAAATAAAACAAATTGCAATTATAATTATTTTCATGTAGAGTTCAATCTACGCAAGTTATTTTGTAATGTACCACAATACCAATAATTTTCAGTATTGATGAATACCTACAATTAAATACTACAGTATAAGTAAAAATTGTCACAAACAGGACAGAACTGTGCAAGTGTCAGCTGCCACAATGTATTTTTCCTAAAATTGTGTAGAAAGTCCTGAGTACACTGGTACAAATTAAAAATATAACTTTCAGTGAGAATGTCAACAGCTTAATTTATGTCTAAAAATGTCTAAGAACAACTATCATGATACAAACATATCCAGTTATTTTTATGATTCCAACATTATTTATCTTTGAGAGATCACCAATCTGGAACAACAGGATAGTCCCCAGAAAGACATGCAATGCAGTGACCGTGTTTTGTTTTATCTTTCATTCCTTCCTCAACTGCCTTCTGCAGCCCTTCGATTGACAGATACTCCAGACTGTCTGCTCCAAAATACCAGCCAATCTGTTCAATTGGCATCTGATTGGCAATAAGTTCTTCTTTGGTTGGAATGTTGATTCCCATATAACAAGGGAATTTGATTGGGGGAGAAGCTACACGAATATGAACCTCACTAGCTCCAAAGGACTTCAACAACCTCACAATGTTTCCCATTGTGTTACCACGGACAATGGAATCATCCACAAGAACAATCTTCTTGCCCAAAAAGTTTTCAGTAAGGGGCCCAAATTTTTTGGCCACTCCCAGCTGCCGTAATCTCATACTTGGCTGTATGAAAGTTCTTCCAACGTAGCGATTCTTTGACAAAACCTCCATGTATGGAATTCCTAAGGTCTTGGCATATGCCATAGCTGCTGGTGTTGCTGACTCAGGAACTGTGCTGATGAGATCTGCCTCAACCGGTGCCTCAAGAGCCAGCTGTTTTCCACATCTCTGCCTGACAGTGTAAACCATTTGATTTTCAAATACAGAGTCTGGCCTTGCAAAGTACACATATTCAAAGATACAAAAAGCAGGTGGCTTTGCTTCAGGTCTTTTAGCAATGTAACATGAGCGAATACCATCTTTGCTAATCTCAACAATCTCTCCAGGAAGTATCTCTCGGTGGTAGCGTGCACCAACAGCATGGAAAGAACATGATTCAGAAGACACAACCCATCCATCAATATCCTGATCTGTTATTTTATTGTCAGTGGTGAAAGCTACTGCGGGAACCAGCTTACCAACACACAGAGGACGGTTCCCAAATGGATCGCGAACTGCATATATTCGATCTTGGTGCAATATGACTAAAGAATATGCTGTCAAAGCTTCAGTCATTAGTTTCTGAATGCGTCCCACCCAGTTTACGCCATTAGGCTCACCACAAGCAGGAGTATGTGTCAGCAGTTGGGTAATAAGTTCACTGTCCGAGGTAGTTGAGAGACCGACTCCATGAAGAAGCAGTTTCTTCTTGAGGGCTGGTGCATTTACAAGCTCTCCATTATGTGCAACTGATATCAATCCATGTATAGTCTCCACAGTAAATGGTTGAATGTTCACCAAATCAGGAACTCCCTGTGTTGAGTACCGTGTATGACCTATACCAAGGTTACCTTTCAGTCTGTGCAAGTCATCTTCTGAAAAAATAGAACTGACCAGACCCATACCCCTCTTTTGTCGAAATTTCCCAGACTCTCCATCAGTTGTCACAATGCCAGCACTTTCCTGTCCTCTGTGTTGCAAGCCAATTAGACCCAGTTGGATGATCTGAGCTACATCAAGGTGAGTAGGCCAATTTCCTCCTCCAACACAGCCAAACACACCACAGGCATCCTTCATTTCATTGTCATCCATTTTTAGAACAGTAACAGCTAATATATTATTAATCTTGAAACAAGATTTGGTCTGCTACCTGCAAAAATAAAAACTGAATGAGAAAGAGATTAACTAATCAGTGTGCTTAGCAACTGCAAACCAAGACATCAGAAAATTATTTTTAAAAATTTCAAGCTATCTAATCAGCTCATTAGTATAATAATAAACAGGGACAAATAAGAGTATAAATTACAGTAGGCTTTCACCGTCTTGAAAACTGTTGGTGCATTAAAATCTGTTTGACCTATCAGCAAGTTCGAAACATGCATTCAGACAACCTCGCATATTTCTGTAAACTCGACTTGGAATATCGTTCGAATGACAAGTGTAACAAAGTCCCGTCAGATGTCGGTTCAGATACACATGTACATTTGTAACAATTATTAATCACTACAAAATAAACAAAATAACAAGCACATTATAAATCTGTTTCTAGAAATATTTTATTTTAAACAGTCGTGCTTTATTGAGCTGCTGTAGAATCACTTTACGCTTTTGATTTCTGCCAGGCGTGCCAGAGGCAAGTCGCCATCTGGTTCATCATCTTCATCTTCTTTCAAAGTCGAGTCATCGTTACAGCTAGGAACAAATTTGGCATGATGGAAAGAATTAGCTATTGTTTTTATGTCACCTTATGCCAAGACTGCTGCATCAAAATACATTGTGTCCAGTACCGTAATTAGCACGTCTGTGTTTCTATCTGCTTCTTGAAAGATAATTACCAACAGGTGCTGAATAAACAACACAAGCCAGCATATTATCTAGGTAAACATTTAATTTTGAATTTATAATAGCTTACTTTGTTATTGATGTGAAATTAGTAAATAGTTATTTCATATTTCTTCAGATAGACAGCTATTCTGACCAATAAACTGGTTCGAGAGAAAGATTCTGTTCGACTGAAGAGGTATTCGACCGATCAGCAATAAAATAACAGGGATTAATAGAGAAAAATCGGGACTATTCTTGGTTCGACAATACCGCTGGGCGTTTGAGCCAATGGAATTCTACTGTATTACCTTTAAAAAAAAAAAATGGATTATCAAACAGCCTACAGATGTGTAATTAAATTTTCAGTCCAGGGTACCTGTATCTTACTATACAAATAGAATGCTGATGTATAAACTGTATATATAGGGCATCATAAAGTAGTATCTAGCCTGTATGTGCACCAGTTAATACTCCATTTGACAAGACTTCCGAATTTCTCCCCTTGGTTAGGGTTTGGGTAGGGTTGGGGTTACGGTTAGGGTAGGGTTGGGGTTACGGTTAGGGTTGGGTTAAGAGTAGGATTGGGGGGGTGGAATTTGGAAGTCTCTCACTTTATTCTATTAAAACAATTTATAGGTGTAGTGGGCATGTGATAAAATCTTTCTGAATTTGTAATAGAAATAATAACTAAAATGGCTACTTACTGCTATCCACCCCTTCCAATACAGCTGTTTGCAATCATATAAACCTACCAGATATGCAATCACTTACCACTACCAGTGCTCTTTATCAAGTGCTGTCAAAGCTTATGGCTTGGTAGTAATTAGTGAAATAATCACAGCACTGATTGCATAAGAGATCATTCTGGTAAGCTGGACATGCTACAACAAGTCTACTGAAGATCTGCATCATTACTAATACTAAGTTAACTGTCTGTCATAGCAATATACTCTTGGCAACCTAAGTTTGTTTACAAGTGAACAACTGAAATCAAGAATGACACCTTAAAAGGGTTTAAATTAGTCAATTGATAATCACTTCAGTTATATGTGTTACTAACATTAATCAAGTTAAACCTACAATTCAGTTTGGGACTGGACTGTTTTTCAGACTGATTATTCTTTAACTTCATAAGAAAATATATATAATTTTCAAACTTACTTCTTGGGTGAACTTAACTATGTGAGCTCTATGAATACTGAGTTATAGCCCATGAGAAGCACACTTGAAATTTTTTTCAACATGTACATCAAATAATAAGCACAGTGAAAAATTACCGATTTTTAAACATTACCCATACACTTTCTTAGCAGAGGTAATTTCAGAATTACGAACACACTTATTTTAACTACTGCCTCCCTCCCCCTCAAAAAACAAAAATTAAAACAAAAATAAACACTAAAGCAACATTCATTTGTTACAACAGTAACAGATGTAATATGGAGTGATACTTTTATTTTAAATTATACCATTATGCCAATTGATATCTGCTGTTTACCTTCACACAATTAGGTTGAAACAAATGGTTTTAATTGATATAATTTATATATATAAAATATAATACATCAGGAAATTAAAAAAATAATAAATATAATATTTTTATTATGAAGTGACTCTTTTATATTAATGTAATTTATATATGGAAGTTAAGTGAGACACCAGACAACTTTTTCTTGATAAGGTAAGAAGTATACACTGAAATAATCTGATACAAATATCTTCAAAAATAAATTAACTTCCCATTAAAATGTTCTCCAATATATGATACTCAGAATATTGCTCAAATCTTTTACCCATTGTCTTACTAAAACAAGTAATTTCACAAAAGTAAGAAAATAATGACAGAAAAAAAAAAACAAGAGAAAAATAATCCTCACCTATATAATCTTAAATCCATCTTCTTGGTTCTTTAAAATCTCAGATTAGGCCATCCTCAAAAATAATTTGATTGCATGACCATCACAACTGTTGTTTTGATGGCAGATAAAAATTATAAATTTGATCAGAAATGCAACAAGGACCATCGAGAGCGGTTGTAGGCCCCAGTGATGGGTGCAGCATAGGGCCACCTTGTGACATGAAACTAATGTATTTCTTTTATATTAATAGTTTTACAGGCCCTTGGGCATCCATGGGCCCCGGGGCACTAACTCCTGCTCATTACTGCGCCAGACGAACGACATGTTATTATAGTTAATTGTGGAGAAACAAAAAAAAACTTCTCAAGGTTTGTGTGAAAACATGCATATTATTAATAATAACAGCAATAAGTATTAGTTTGTTATGGAGATTTTTTAAATGAAATTTGTTTTTAAGAAGGCCTTGTTCATTAATCTATTATAGAAAAATAAGCATATTATCCATTTCTATTTTCATATATTTGCATTGTGAGTGAAATTTTGACTTCCACCAATCACATCTGATCACCTGCTTCCCCATTGATTGTTCAGGATATGTTAGCTATTGATTAACATCTAATAGTAAACATCTCAACACACAATTTATCTAATTAGAACCATTGTGTTAATATTTTTTGAAAATTTGTTAAACTGGTGACGCACCGTAACAGCAGCATAGCTTTATACGACATCATTGGGACAAAAAAAATTGGTGTACATGAACATTACCGATAACTATCGAATGTAGTTATATTTTGAAATCTTTTTTATTTTCCTTTTAAAATATCATAATTAAATGATTTTATAGAATCAAATTAATCTAATTGGTAATTCTATATCCAATATAATAGATATGAAATTAGTTACTTTTCCTTTCATCTTTAAGCACCTAATTATAAATAATGTCCAGAAGGATGTCAGCTCTTCTTTTCTTTTTCTCCATGATTTAAATTTGTTTCCATTTCTTTATTTCAGCAGTATTTATTATCACAAAATACCTTTAATTCCTTTCCAAATACTGATAATTAGATATGTAGTAAGAAACATACATGTAAATATTAATAATTCAAAACTGTTTTCACTTAGGTCCTATAAATATATGCACGTAAAGGCAGTTTATAAACCTACATATATAGATGCAATGAACGGGAATTTAAAGAATTTATATAATAAAACAAACTTAATTTTTAAAATCAATATGAGCTGAATATGAACAACATGACAGTGATGACTATTGAAATAATAATACCCTTCTCTTATTAGTCTTTTGATTGGGGACAATCCTAACGCCTGCAATTAACTTATTAAGAAAATGTCAATGGCAAAAATATTGTCCATGGCATTTCCCATCGGAATTTTTGCATTCACACATTTGCAACTCTGAATTTATTGAAAAAAATACACAGGCCTCTGAAAACAAAATTAGTCTGTGGCTAAACAAAGTACCATGATGATGAATGACAAACTGCGGCAATCTCCATGGCATTGACAAATGCCGGGGGGGCAATTTCAGGAGTTGCAAAGTTGACTAGGATAATTAAAAACCTGTATAATAATACCAGTTTTGGGGTAGTCCAGAGACATAGTAACCATAGCAACCATCAATGTTTGCCATTGTAACCAAAATCTGATATATAGAATTTGTATCTGATCCATCAGTGTCGCCCCCACCACCACCCCCAAAGCCTTTCATAACAGGCATGTTAATGGAATGATATGGTGTTTGGCTTGACAGAGCCTCAAAGCCTGAGGACACAGTCTGTGGAAAGAGTTCCATATTTTCTCCACGAATAAAAAACAAAATATATAACTTACCTCATTAATGTTGATATTTTTCAAAATACAAAAAATGTCCTATTTTTTATCTAGATTGTTGTGTCCATTGATTATGTATTGTTTGAATGCCAGTCAAAAGTACTTTTTCCGAAATTCTTAGCCGGCTTATTCTGAGTGCCATGTTTGATATTCTGCAGATATCAGACAAATCCACATAAAACTGGGTGCGTTAGGTAATTATTTGTATAATATATTTTTATACTACGCAGTTATTATTTTATAAATTTATATCCTGGAGTAATCAGTTTCCAGTCTATTAAGGGATAAAAGCTTCTGCGCACACACTATTGTAATAGTACAATCAATGTATCGTAACAGAATAATATTTTACCTAGGTTATGTTACTAATAAAATCAACCAACAAATCTTTAAAATCTTACCAGTTTATATATTTTTAAAAATGAAATCCCTGCCTGGTTGGATGTTGACATTTTGTAAATTCCTCTCCCGAGCCAGTCTATTTTTAGAAAGTATCAGTCTAGTTATCGTGCCGTAAAATATTTGGGTCATCAACCCATGATAAAATACAGAACCAGTTAAACTTGAAAATGTAAATAAAGTAACATGTGAACATATTTACAAATTGTTATTCACAATCATACTTGATCTATTCTTCAAGACAGTGAGGGCACAAAAATGTTATATGACATCTCACAACCCTTTGCTCAACGCACAATTTAAGATGCATCAGGTGGTTTAAATTATTTTTTTTACATTACTATATTAATGTTTAATGAATGACAATTTTTTACTTTAATTTTATTTCCGTTTTATTGTTTTTAAATTATTCTTTAAGCCAAACATGATCCTGATTTTTTATTTTTTTTATTTACTAATTTTATTTTTTTCTTATGGAGTTGGACAAAATGGACTTCCATCATATTTGTTTTCTTCAAGTGAGTAATGCATGTCACGTGACTTTCTAAACTGGCAGACAACACCTTTGTGAGCTCTGCCAGTGACAATTGCTGCTCTTAACATATGTATTAGGGAGGTTTAGATTGCTTATGTGTACTTGTACGGGTACATGTGACGTCATGTTACAGCTACCCATAATGCACTTGTAGAATTGTTGTTTTAGAAATGACGTTGCGCTCGTGTGTACATGTACAGCTAAGAACACACAAGAAGTTGACGGAAAAAGAAAACACACTGAATTCATCTGGCAAGCGGCAAATCACATACAAAAATGTTTTTCTAGTTTTTTTGTTAGTTTCATAATACATACCAGGGCTTTTGTTACACCAGTCGTGGAGCACTGTCCGGGATCGCATCATACAAATACTTTATGTCCAAGTTAATTAAGGAGTATGCATTTTCTTTGTGTAAATTATTTTTCTGTCATGACTAAACAATAATCTGTTTAGCTACTTAGAACATGGATGAATAAAAAAAAAATATATATATAACTTACCTCATTAAAGTTGATATTTACCAAAATTAATTTTTTCTCGCTATTTTTTTGTCTACATTCCAATGTGCATTAGTTCTGTATTGTTTAAACAGAAGCCAAAAGTATTATTTTCGTAATCCTAAGTGTGGTTGCTTTGTCCACCAATGTTTTATTTTTTGTAGATGTCAAAGTAAAGTTTGTTTTATTTAACGACATCTCTAGAGCACATTGATTTTTATCTTATCGGCTATTGGACGTCAATCATATGATCATTCTGACATATGTATTTAGAAGAAACCCGCCGCCACCTCATAGGCTACTCTTTTCCGATAAGCAGCAAGGGGTCTTTTATATGCACCGTCCCACAGACAGGATAGCACATAC
>JAULBS010133019.1:0-13272 GCA_032355785.1 Symmetromphalus regularis | reverse complement strand
CAATATACTGAATTAGGGAACACATCCTTAAGTATGATATTAATATATCGGGTGGGTCAAAAAAAGTGGCACCCCTAAGCATTTTGCAATAAACTTGGAACTATGCATTGCATGCTCATAATATTTGGTACCATTTATCTTATGAATGTTAGCCCCTTGCTGGTGAAATTTCAACCCTATAGGTTTAATACCTGCAAGATGATAGGAAAATTAAAATTGTAAATAAAAAATTATTATGCCAGATAGCTCGCCTACCTTACGTCACTACAGCAGATGATCAATATGGCCACCATCCTGACAACACACAAGTTGCAGTCCTCTCACTTTGCAGAGTGAAAATGAAAGGTACTTAGTGTACTCTGTGGTCCAGTAAATGCAGCTGCCACTTACCAAAATGCCATGACCATACATAACAGTGCCATGTCTGTCAAAGCTAGAGACAAGCAATTAACCCGCATTTGCTTCAGTCTGGCATGACAATTTTTGACGTATCACACTTGCCACTTTTTTTGCCCCACCTGATATATGTTGTTTTCAACATTTAAGAATACTAATTATATTTAATATATATCTTGATATCCACTAAAACAGTATTTTAATTTAATTCTAAAATATTTTTGAAGCAATATTTTGACAAATGTTGTCAATTGGTTTTTTTTATTTTATAAAATTAAAAACCTAATTTTTTCATTAAATAAACCTCCAGAAAAATAAGTATTAATGCAAATATATTTGAATTTAAAACAATAAATTACTATAATCTTTTAGTCATAATTTTGTTTCAGATTTTATTCCTCAAACATTTATGCTGCCTGCAGATTACAATCTTTTTGTTGAGGAATTCCGCAAGAATCCTAACACAACTTGGATCATGAAGCCGTGTGGAAAAGGTGTTTATTTTAATCTTGCTTTTCACTGTGTTAATTTGCATTTAGTTAAATTTTCTTAGAATACTTCAAGGTCCGATCACTATAAAGTGTAAACATGGATTGAAATGATTACATGATGATTATTCAGAAATTCTGAAACAGATTTGTGAAATTTTATTTCCTGAGTTATGGTTGTAAAACATTTATCAAACATCTTTCATAATTTTTGTGTTATTTGCAATAATTTCTTTATTATCTGAACCTAAGGGTTGTAAGGTTATAAAAATTAATGGTTTTCAAAGATTACAAAAACAACAAGAAACATGTTCGTTTCATTAAAATATTGTTATAGACTAATGACACCAAATAAGATGTACTACTGTAAAATACTTAATTTTTGCGGGGACTTAATTTTTGCACTGTTCACATAAACCTATTTAGCATGAAATTAAGAACCTGTGAAAAATTAAACCTTACTAAACTCGTGGTCAGACTTTCAACTTTTTGATATGATCTATCAATGGTTGAATTGTGAATATTTGCCTTGGCAGCCATCTTTGTTTGTTTGAGTTTCTGAATCCGGTGATCACTAATTAAAGTGACTGCTGAAATTTTAGTTTCACTGTACACACAGAATGAATAGCAGGGAGGACGGGCAAGGATTAATTATACCGGACTAATTAAACTGATATTTTGCTGTTCTATTACATGTTGAATAATAATTTTTAAATGATTTTAAACGTTTGTTCCTTTCTTTCCGAAATAATATTTCCTGAGTGTCAAGTTATAATTACACTGTCCATGTGATACAATGGATGACACTATTGAATACAATGAGGCATTGGTGGATGCCATTTGCGCTTTGACATGTTCACCAAAATAATAGTTTGATTAAAAAAAAAATGAATTGGCCAGCAATTTACTAATATGTAATTTATACGGTACTTGAGAAAAAAATGATGCACGAAATATATATTCCACAAACATGACAATTTGCCTTTTGCACAAAAATTACCCCCCCTCAAAAATAAATGATTTTACAGTAGCAGATTTCAAGCTAATGGTATTGTTATAGTACATGTACCACACCAAAACAATTTAGCAGTGGCAGTTAAGAGCCATTGTAAATTTTTCTAAGTTTCTTTGGCTAAAAATCTAATTATTTTCAAGCTTACTTAAATAATAGGATTTTCATTTGGTATTAAACCTGGTTTTTGTTGAGATTTTTTATCTTCCTCTTTTCAGCACGTGGTATTGGCATATTTTTAGTGAACAAACTTTCTCAGCTAAAGAAATGGTCCCGAGATGGTAAAACAACAACGTGAGACTTTTTGTTTCAGTATTCAATAATTAATACTGGTGATTTGTCTCGCTTCACAGCTGATTATAAAATATATTATTATCTAGTAGGTTGTTCTACACAAAGGCCACAGATAGTTGTTTTGTTATATGGAATCTTTTTTCTTTGTTTAACGACACCACTAGAACACAATGATTTGTTAATCATTGGCTGTTGGATGTCAAATGTGATAATTTTGACATGTTGTCAAGTGTGACCCAGCCTCCAATGGGTTTTGAACCACTGTCTTCTGCTTGAGAGTCTGATGTCCTACTACTGGATCACGAAGACTCACACTTAAGGGGAATATGTTTTTTGAGCCAGGCCACCCTTCGAGGAATTAAATTTGAGTGAAAGCCGTTCTTTTTTGCTTCATCGTCTGGTAACCCCAACTTGATGTTGTAAAGTAATTCAATCCAGACACTACAGTAAGGCTTATCTTGCATGTTAACTCTTTAACTTATAAAAATACAAGCATTGTTAAAAACAATATAAATGTCTTACCCTGTAAAGTGGCAGGCAGCTTAAGTAGTTAAATATACTTTCATCTAAAATAACAATTTACATGGCTTGTAAGAGTAATGCTTTATTATAAGTAAAATAAAATATAATAACACATTTTTTGTTTTAAATTTTCTTTTATGTATTTATTATAACTGTTTATAATTCAATAATTTGTTTGTGTTTATTATGGTGTGTTATTAAGGATTTTGTTTTACAGATTTACGCCTCCTACTGCAAAAGACACATATGTAATATCAAAATATATTGACAACCCTCTGTTAATTGGTGGGAAGAAATTTGATCTTCGACTTTATGTTCTGGTCACCTCATTCAGACCGCTGAAGATTTATATGTAAGTTATAAAAATCCATATTGTATTTTATTAATAATCTTTGTATTATTCATTGCATACATTATTTGAAAGAAGATAAAAAAAAGAACTGAAAATCTGTAACATCCCATTTTGGGGAGGGGGGGTTGGAAAATTTAAAAAAAAAAAAAAATTAATATAATAAAAAAATATTCGACTAGTGTCCAGAATATGCCAAAATATCTTGCAGATAGTGGGGATGGATAGGGTGCATGGAAATGTCAATATTTGAAAAACTTTCTGAAATCACCCATACATACATGTAGCTTTGTGCCTGCAGCTGTCACAGAGCATCTTCCCACCTTCACTTGCACATATTCCAGCAAATTAATTTATTTTGGTGAATATTAATTTATGTTCAAGTGTATTACACTCTTTCAGATAATATGTATATAACATTGTTTATAAATTTGTAACTATTCAGTTGCACCAGAATTTTATTGTATAGTATTATATATTTGAACTATTAGTATTAAGCACTTAGTGTTCAGATTCCATGTCTTTGTTGTAGGTACAAACTGGGTTTCTGTAGGTTTTGCACAGTCAAGTATAATGCCAATGTCAATGAGCTGGACAACATGTTTGTACATTTGACCAATGTGTCAATTCAAAAACAAGGGGTATGTACATTTTGTCAAGTTGATCTTTGATGGCTGCATTACTATTTATTTTAGGGATGTTCATAAATGTTGATTATTTGTAATTTATGAAATGTTTGGAAAGAGTAAAATTATGTTTGGATAGCTTTTAAGATAAAGCCACTGTTGCCCAATTTATCCTTGTTTTTGTGTCAGGATTATTGGAAAGGATAAGGTCAAACCCAATCCTGACAGTGTTAGGATTTTGAAAAATATAAACATTTTTGGATGGTACCTTAAAAGACGGATTTAAAAAAAAATGAATGGATGGGTTTATTAACTATTGTCTTAATGGGCTTTATAATATTCATAATTATTCCATATGGACTTATCATATCACTTTAACATAACAAAATAGAGTTATACAATAAATTCTGTTTAGAATAAACACTGACATAGCAAACTAACAGCTGTAAATCACAAATCATATACTGCTTAGTTTAGTGGAGATTCAATATGGTTGACAGTACTGCCACAGGGCTTCTAGAATGTTTTTAAATAATACCTTTATTGAACTTTAGCTGGAGTAACCATGGTTGCTATAGCCAGAGTTTGCTATTGCAAGAGTTTACTGTGGCCAGAATTGCCATAGCCAAAGTTTACTATAACCTGCGTAAGCTATAGCCAATATTTGCTATAGGCAGTGTTTGCTATAGCCAGAGCTTATTATAGCCAAAGATTGCTATTATCAGTATATTAAATGCAATTATATGAATTAAAGATATGTTTATAGAGATAATGAGGAGCAGTATGAGTCGCACTGTGATGAGTCTAGTGTTGTTTTGTAGGAGGACTACAATGCCATACATGGAGGCAAGTGGACTGTTCAGAATCTCAGACTATTTCTAGAAAGTACTAGAGGAAAAGAGGTGAAATTATTTTTAACACATAATAAATTGCATTGATTTGTTTTACAATTTCAGTTTTATAGATTCGTTTGAGTGATTGTTTTCAGTTCATCTAAAATATAGTTACCATTAAATTAATAAAATAAAATATGTGTAGATGTTGGAGAGGTGGTCTGTAAAATATCCCAGTATAAAATGGTTTGTATGGCCGTAATGTGTTAACACAAAGTTATATTTCAAATTTTATAAAATATTGAAGTGTTTGAGTGATTGTTTTAAATGTTGATCAGTTTGAGCAGTGTTTATTATTTATTTTTTTAGGTCTCAGACAGGTTATTTGATGAAATTCACTGGCAAACTGTTCATTCACTGAAAGCCGTCTCGGTAAGAATATGCTGCTGTCAAAAGATTCTATTTATGAAAAATGATTGTGCCAAGAAAACATTTCTCTATCTATATTTGTGCTATTCAACATCTAAAGTGTATTTTATAGGCAGGTTATTGTGATGTAGAATAACATGTATAGTATGGTCATCTGTATTTTACAAACATTTTGAACAATCTATTTGAAAATATGCCAAAACCCATCTCATGCCTCTCTCATTAAATGATTCCATATAACCACCATTTTCAAGATGGTGGTCATGATTTAATTGTGTCTTCATACATCATTTCTTTTCTTGTCTTTCACTTGGCATTTTATGTCGTCAGACTGATACGATAACTCCCCAAGTAATTCTTTCACGTTTTGAAAACATTTTCCTTCCATTTTGGATAAAAGTGCCTAAGTCACTCGGTTCTGATAGGCAGTATTATAAAAGTACATTTAATTGGTTAAAAAATGAGGTTATGACTTAGACACTGATGTTAATGTTAATGGAAGGGAGATAATGGATCAAACTCAATTTGGTTAAAAAATGACTATGGCACTTATTGTATTAGTCTGACGATGTGTTTGTCAAAACAGCATTTCTTTCTTTTTTCAGGGTATTATTTCTAATGACCGACACTGTTTTGAATGTTATGGGTAAGTTGTAGATTTACTTACACACCTTAAGTAAACACCTTAAACTTGTAAAAGCATTTGATAAAATGTGTTTTCAGATTGTGTAATATTTACATATTGACAACTGAGTGGAGTTTGGGTGAGATTGATGTAAAGTAATTAATTTGACCACTTTTCTTTAATGCCTATAATGAAAACTAATGTCATAGAAAAGTTGAGTTATAAAGTAATTAGTGAAAGAACGTTTTACGTTTTATAATAAATATTTACGATTTACTTGCATATAATTGTTCTAACTTTTTTCAGGTATGATATTATCATTGATGATAACCTGAAACCATGGTTAATTGAGGTAAATTATGTTATATTATAGAATTTAAACAAGATAATTTGTGTTTAGGACATGTAATGAAATAAATATTTAACGACACCCAAGCAAATTGTTTAATCCACCATTATCAGGTTTAAAACTGTAATTATGATCGTGGTTGGCACGTGTTAATGAAGTAACCCACATCCACCAATTACACTGCTTTTTGATTTATCATTGTATGCACTTTCTAACATACACACGAATGCATACTAAAATCTTTGAAAAACCTGTTGTTAACAGGTTTTAATGAAAAATACATTATGAGTCTACAATTAAAATAAATCTTAAAAAACATAAAGCTGTATCGAACATTTTCTTTTAAATAGTTAGTCTATTGTTGCTGTTTTGTATTGACTTCAGTGTGTCTTCGAGACGTTCATGTATTTTTGTATGTATTTCTGTTTGTATGTGTACAGGTGAATGCCTCTCCCTCACTGACTGCAACAACTTCCAGTGACCGCATCATGAAATACAAGCTCATCTCTGACGTCATTAATATAGTCATTCCTCCTGGTGAACTGCCAGAGTAAGTTTTATATTTCCATTGTCTCTGCTTCCGGTTTGGTACCCAAGAGAAAACCAAACTTAGGTATCATTACCCTTGCCTGTTGAAATTGTGAGAACATTTGTTTTATTTGTGCCTTGTTCTCACAAGTCAAGTTTTACATAGCCTATTTGTAGTTTGCATGAAAATTAGAAAAATATTTACGAGGGGTCAGTCTTGTTCAATATAAGTTAGTTGATTGTTCCTTTGTTATTAGTTGTTGCCTTTTTAAAATAAAAATGGTCAATAAATTATTAATATCACATATTTGATAAATGGGCTGTGTAAAAATAAAATGAGTTACAGAGAATAAACATTTGTTAACAAATAAAAGGGTTATGCATATTTTCAATTCTCTCATGCCTGCTTGCAGCTGGGGTAGCTAATCATCATTTATGTGGTAGTTTAATTTCTTTTTTCCTCAATTTCAACATTTATATGATGGCATTTGCCTACATAGTATTAACTGGTTAAATTAATTATATCAAATTTTTAAAATGTGCCGTGACTTGAAATTGTCCCATCGTGACTTTTTATCCAGCTGGACTGAATGTCTGACAGCAGAGTTAGCCAGTTTTGACTCCTGTATGCCACCAGTATTGTATTTTATGTTTCTTTTTGTAGTGTGAGGTGGGGAAAAATTCCATCTAAAGATGTTATAGGAAATTTTGAATTACTGTAAGTTGTTTAAACATATTTTGAAATCACTTCACAAATTTAATCTTTAATTTCTATGATATTCCAGTTCAACACATTCCTTTTTTTTTTATAAGATCTGATGTTTTAGTAAATATTCACATTTCACTGATCCTTCCTTCAGATGGTGAAATTAAACCCAACGTTTGATTTAATCAGTTTTGTTTAATCTTCTAAAATTAATCTTGTATATACAGAAAGTGGTCAAATCAAATTATTTCAGCTCTCTTTTGAACAAATATTTCATCTTTTTACAAATAACTGTAGATTTTTCCTCCAAAATATAACAAGGAATTTTTTTTGAAATAAAACATCAAAATTGCATTCTTTCTAAACCATTATTTGTCTAATCAAAAAACTTTAAATAATTGATATTATGGTATCACTGTGGTTTTAAACACTTGAAAAATTCTAATCAGATTTGACTCTCTCTAAACCAGCACATTTTCACAGTGATCATGTTTAGATGATGCACTGTAATTAAATGTGTATAAATTTCCAGATATGACGAGGAGTTGGCCCAAGCAGATGCTTTTAACCAAGAAGTGAAGAAAATGGGAGCTGTAGGAACTGGTGTGCGTGGTGGGAGAGATGCCAAACGTTCTTCACATGCTTCGTGGAAGTAAAACCATTCAACTTTCATTTAGCTGCTAACTCCTGAAGGTTGAATTGTGCACAGCCAAGGTCAAGATCAGCAAGCATTGAAATCCTGCAGCAGATGGACATAATTGACTTTTAAGGGCGTAAAGAAATTTGCTGTGATGCACCATGATAGATGTGTATAGATTCATGCACTCTAGCCTTATAATGTTCAATCAAAACCAGTCTAACAACCACCTATGTAGAACAGGTACCAGTTTACCAGTGATTTGAAATCTGTCCTCTATTGTAGGAATTCCAAATATTTTAACCTGTATCCAGAAAACACCTGCTGATAACAATACCTTTTATGGTTATATACAGGTATGACTATATATATATGAAATATTTCTATTAAAACACTAGTAGAGTGAGATTATTGTGGCTTAGTATACTTAAAGTAAAAATGTGTCTTATGGAAAATGTGTTACGACAGGCATGCAGTTGGGACATTTAGCTGCTATCTTATGTGTATGTCTACCAGTCTTGGAACCATTGCTCATAGATTGGAATAACTAGTTATTGTTATATGAAAATTGCTCATTTTTGAACAAAATTCTGTCCTCAGTTTGGGTAACCACATGGAGTCAAAATAAACACGTTTCATCCAGTGATGTGTATAAACTAACTCAGTGACTACAACATCGTAAGCAATTTGCTATTTTAAGTATTGGATCAACAGATACATTTTATCAGTTCATAATTTTTACATGATGAAATTCATTGAACCTGCATGTTAATTAACTCTGGATTGGAACTGATATTAAGAGATAAAATCCAAGCCTCAAGTGAAATTTGAACTTGTTACCTACCAGCTTTCAGTCCACTAACATAGATTGGCATCTTTTGTTTTCTTTTGCTGATAAACTAGGTTCTTAGTTTCACACAGCCATGGCAGCTTTCAGACACGGTAAAATCTTAATTACTTATGTCCACATGCATAATTTCCATCCTTATTTATTGTACATTATTTGTATATTTCAAATAAATATAACTTATTGTTCAAACAATGTAAATTTTATATAAAATAAAATATTTATAGACAAATTTTCCATTTTTGTTTTGTTTTTGAAAGTTGGGTCTAGTGATGTCAGAGCTTGTGCTCATGACAGTATGTGTTAAAACTACATTTGAATAGGAGTGTTTGCAAAGTTATTATTATTATTTTTTTCGTTTGGTATACATTTATTTTTGTTATAGTAACTGCACACTTTTTAAAATGTGTTAAAGAGAACATTTTCAGAGTTTGGTTATTTCAAGAAGTTTTCCTTTTTAAAAAAAAATCTTAATTTCCATAAACCAAAATAATCTATACAACAAATACAGTACAGACTGAATCTACTAATAAAATCCAAACAAACAAATGACACCATTAGAGTATTTTATTTAATCATAACATAACTTTGTTAAACTCATAAAAGCACATTACATGTATGATTTGTCATGTATACATCAGATTGTTATAATAGGGGCATGGGAACAAAATTCATATGGGGGGATGCTGCTTCCGTTTCTGAACATCAGAATTTGCTGGTGAATAATTTAACTTCAACCCCCTGTATAATACTTAAGAATAATAATGTTTAAAATTACACAATGCTAAAACCTATAATACTGTTATAAAATTCACCATTTAAATCCACATTTAACATAACACCCAGACTGATTTCAAATTGGTCTTGGTAAACCATTATTTATATTTAGAATACTAAACAAACTTCCATCTAATGTCATATTGTTGAATCAGTAAAATTATTTATCTTTAACCAAATATAAATTAAAATAATTTCAGATATGCTTGAAGTTGAACATATCTATTTGTCAATTGTCAACATTTTCCCATTTTTTGAACCATACACTTGGGAAGGAGATTATGTCCAGCATGTACATTTATATTGTTCATTAAGATTCAGGAAAATACTGAGAACCATTTCATCATAGAATTCGTTTTAGTTTTAAACAAAGGAAAATGATACACTCAGTTAAATCTATTTTAAGTATAAAGACAGTTGAAATTTGATGAAATTGTATAAAAATATCCATTTACATAAATAATTTTATAAATAGTGTTATTATCAAAATTTTAAAGCAATGCTGTGATAACAGGCAACATTAATCTCAATTTAGTTATCTACTCTTTACCCATAAGAAACAATACATGATGACATAATAGCAGGTGGGTAGAAAGGTCTATGAGCAACTGTAATAAACATTACACTTTGAACAGTTATGAAGCTCTGCAAACAGCTAGGTGGTACCAAAATAACATACTTTATAGGGGTCATCCATATTTGTAAAAAAATATATTAAGCTTTTATACTACAAAACATTGGAACAGCAATTAACCTTTAAATATCATAATTTCTATAAGTAATAGTAAGAGGTCATTCACAGTTACTGACATTTTCCTATTCATACAAGGTGGGGTAAGGATGAGGGGATCATTAAAATCCTCCCCAAAATCAACATTTTTACTCTATGAATGAATAACTTAAAGGAATGAATAACTTAAAGAAGGTTATGAAACATCTCTTGACATTAATGACAAATATTAATTGGAATGATTTAGCATTTATAGAATTTAATATAGATTAAAAAAAACATTACAGTAACCAGGGCCGGTACAGCCATTTAAATATTGGGAGGGGAGACTACTGGTGTCATCAGTCATTTGAAGGGGACCTACCCCCAGCCCCACGGCTGTACCGACCCTGGTAACAGATATTCAGTAGTTATTCAAAACAAAATTAAAATTACGTGATAATAACCTTTGCATGTAATGAAGAAATAACATATTGTCTTAACAGAATGATAGCTATGGTCATCAATTTCATTACAAAAATATCATATTCTGATATTGAACAATCTACTAATATGTATAATAACAATCAAATGCCTTGTGAGAATTTTTTAGAGACATAATATCAAAGATCAATGTTGTAGAGACATTATATCAAAGACCTATGTACAATCATGATTTGCAGTAAATGCGTTCACCATTCATATTTATCCTAAATGGAAATATCACTGTAACAAACATGTAACCTTAAAAATATTTTGTAACTGAGTTATACCCTATTTCCATTTAGAAATAGTAGACGGCCAGTCCATTGCTCTCCTGAAACTCATTCCTGACAAGAAAATTCAAATAGTGCAATTTTAACAATTTTCATATTTCACCGGATAAAACAAAATAACAAAAGGCAAGCATTGAAACACTTGTCACTTTACAATTTGAGGACTGTCAGGTGAATGTGAGCAATCACTGGAGAGCACTCTCATCTCATCATCATCCAGTTACATTTAAAAAATAAAAACAGACATCATTATATCAACCCCTGAAATTGCCACAGAAGTTTTCATTCTCTACGGCCCTTATTTTTGCCATGGACTAAAAAAATTTGAAGGTGTATTTTTTTCTTATTATTAAAAATAAAGTATACTTTAGGCTAAAATTGCCATGGAAAATGTCATGGACACTATTTCTTCACAGCATTTATTTTGCTGTAGACATTTTGCAGGGGTTGTTATGGTATATAGACAACAAACATGCAAAATCATGTACACAGAACATGCAATTATTATATAGCAAACATTAACACATACAAATATAAATATATGTGTGTGTGTGTGTCTCTGTTTCTCTGTGTGTTTGTGTCTAAGTGTATGTTTATGTGTGTGTGTGGTGTGTCTGTATGTTTATATTTATATGTGTGTGTCTGTGTGTGTTTATGTGTCTGTGTGTGTGTTTATGTGTATCAGACTATAATATATAAACAGCACATGCAATTATTATATAGTAAACATTAACACGTACAAATATATATATGTGTGTGTCTCTTTCTCTGGGTGTGTATGTTTATGTGTGTGTTTGTGTGTGTGTGTGGTGTGTCTGTGTGTGTTTATATATATATGTGTGTCTATGTGTGTGTTTATGTGTCTGTGTGTGTGTTTATGTGTACACATGGGTTTATCAGACTGTAATATATAAACTATAAAATTTTTATAATTTATATATGTGTCTGTGTGTGTGTTTATGTGTATATATAGGTTTATCACACTGTAATATATAAACGAAAATTAACCTGTAGTTAATACATTTCAAAATAAAATTAAAATGCTGTTAAAAAAGATTAGTAACTGAAAATGAAAACTGACAATTATATTTGGCAAGACGATGCTGACAAACTGATTAATGGTTGCAGCCTGTAAAAGCAGTAACAAATAATGTTAAATCAATGATTACGTTAGAAACTCATATAATGTGTAATTATAACTGTCAAACAGACTAACAGCTAAAAATATGTCATGTGTCTTGTAACTAAGGGCAAATAATAACTTTTTACAAAAAAATAATCTGATTTTCTCACAAGCAATTTCATACAATTTTATAAAATGAACAAAAACATATATTAAAATCATTGAACAATTACTGTTAAAAATATTAAAAATAAACAATTCTATATTAAAAATATAATATCAAATACTCTCACTTTTGTAACGATTTGTTCACAGTAATTATTGTCAACATTTTCCTATTTGTATAAAGCAAATAAAGGGAGAGAAAAGTAAGAGCTGTGGCACGTGGACTAATTTACATTCATCATTAATATAATAATCACTCGGTCACAAGAAAATAAAAATTTGGGAAGCAGTTCTTAAACATTAGCACTCTGAACAAATTGGAAAATGTTGACAATTGTGATCAACCCTCAATATAGAAATAAATGTCTTCAGTATCAAACAAAGGTTGTGACTCATGCTCTTCATAAGAAACCTGTAATCTCCACACAGGCTACTCATTTCAATTAGCAAAAAGGGATATTTTATATTCATTTTTCCACAGAACAGCACATACTGTAGCCTTTTTTGTTTTTTACCTAAGATGTGGACCAATGGCTGGAATAATAAAAGCCCAAATGGGTCCATTGGAAGGGATTCATGTAATGACCCTTGAGCCTCAGATAGATGCTCTACCTCTTGAGCTACATCCAGTTCTTCTCCAAACCCCATAATGACACAGTTACGTTTATATTAAGCAAGATTTCGTGATAAACGTGTCAAATCTGCTTAAGAAGTTACCTCACCTCTGTTGCTCGTTCAGTTCTACAAGCAGTGGAAGGGGACAAACTTCCCCATCTAATGAAAAGCCTTCAAGAGGTTGGAACAAAAAGACGAGTAGCAGTACAATGGATTCCAGCCCATTGTGGGATCCCAGGAAATGAAGACGCTGACAGGCTAGCCAAGCTAGGAGCAAAACATACACAACACACTAACAGCGTTGCATTCCTCGAAAGAAAAACCTTAATCAAGTCAGCCATTAGATACAGGACAGTGAAGGATGAATTTCACCTTCTTAACTGGTGAGAGCAAGTTATCTTGATGAGACTCCATACAAGCCATAACAGACTGAACGCCCACATGTACAAAAAATTCAAATTAACAC
>JAULBS010133008.1:0-13273 GCA_032355785.1 Symmetromphalus regularis | reverse complement strand
TTTTTAAAGTATCACATATTTTTTGCATTCTCCTAATATTTGTATATTCTGTTTTACTCTTTGTTATTGTTCACCATCTTGTAATTTATTAACTGATGTACCGATAAGCTGTTAAGCTCAAGGTTAATAAAGAATTGAATTGAATTGTCCAGTGAACAATGTTCACGGCCTCCTGTTAGGAAACTGCCTTATATCATATTTCAATGTTTGGCGTGCTCCGGTTTCAAAAGGCAGAGATATAAATATATATTGGGACACCGCTTTTAATAACAAAGAGGATATCTGTTATTAGTCTGTTTGTTATATGACACGTAATATTAAGATGTTTTTATTATTTATATTTATTTATTTCATTATATTTTTTGTAACATATTTTATGTCGTAGTATTTATTTAACACAAATTTGAAATGTTTACTGTATCGCGTTATAAATAGGCCATGTCATGGCAGACTGCATACACACTGGCAATTGGTGTTTGTTATTGAAACGAGTTTGGCCTTGATTTTTTTTGTTGCACTTCTCAGCAGCAGTCATGTTGGGTGAATTTCTGTGTGAAAACGTGGACACGGTCCTGGTACTTGTTACCGTGTATTTAACGATATGGTACTGGACCATTCGACCAGTTGGGATTCCACCCGGACCAAAACTGACACTGCCAATAGTGGGCAACCTGCTGGCAATTGGGACCGATCCTGTTGCCGCTTTTAAATCCATGCGGTCCCAATACGGTGACATTTTCAGTTTATATATGGGATCTCAGTTGGTCATTATTGTTAACGGATATGATGCTATTAAAGAAATGTTTGTGAAAAATGGAGATCTGTTTTTGGATAGACCCAAGCATTATGCTACAGATATTCATAATGGGTTGGGAATTGTTTGCGCGTCTGGACTAGAGTGGAAGAAACGAAGAAAATTTGCAATGACGACTTTAAGAGAATTTGGACTTGGACGAAAATTAATGGAAGATAAAATACATACGGAAATAGAGTATTTTTTGCAAGCCATTAAAAAGGAAAATGGTCAGGTGTTCGATATAAAAAAGTTAATTCACCCATCAATGGCAAATGTGATTTGTAACATTGTTATTGGTAAACGTTTTAATTATGAAGACACACATTTCAAAAAGCTGATGCGCTCTTTGGATGAAAATTTTAAAGCATCTGGTGCTGTAACAGGACCTAATTTTATTCCATTATTGAGGTATCTTCCTTGGAATATCCTTAAATTCAGAAATTACATGAAAAATGTTCACATGTTTGAAGAAGAATTTGTTGAGGTTGAGATTGAAGAACACGAGAAAACCTTTGCATATGACAACATAACTGATTTCCTCGCAGCGTATCTCAAAGAAATGAAAGTGTACGAACAACAAGGGAAGCTAAATACAATACTAACAAGACAAAATTTGATTAAAACTGTTGGGGAATTAATTGGAACCGGAAGCGAGACTTCAGCCGTTACAGTTCGCTGGGCGCTAGTTTTCTTTCTGCGACATCCGGACATTCAAGAAAAATGTTTTTCTGAAATTTGTAATGTTGTTGGTCGCACACGTCTGCCCAAAATGTCGGACCGATCGAATTTACCTTATATGGAAGCAACAGTGATGGAGATACAACGTCGTGCCAACATTGTTCCAATCAGTGTCTGGAGAGGAGTTTCCATGGACGTCAGTTTCAGAGGTTACCGAATCCCAAAAGGGGTAACCATACTTCCAAACATCAATTCTGTGATGAAGGATCCTGAAATCTGGAAGGATCCAGAAGAATTTCGACCTGAGAGGTTTCTTAATAGTGCAGGACGAGTAAATAAGCCTGAAGAATTCATTCCTTTCTTTGTAGGGCCTCGATCCTGCCTTGGGGAACCACTCGCTCGTATGGAACTGTTCTTGTTTATTTCGGCAATCGTCCAGACATTCCAGTTTGTGACGCCAGACGACGAGTCGAAGCCAACCACTGATGGAATACTGGGAATCACTTTCACTCCAGATCCTTTCAAAATAAAAGCTATTCTCAGAAGTTAAAATTTTGCAGTGTATTGCTAATTTTAACAACTAAACTGTTTATCATGATCAAAACTTATCTGTTCACAAGGAATTCCAAGGGATGTTCCTTCAAATTTTAAACAAACAAAAAATGATTTTAAATATTTGTTTCTGTTTCTAACAGCAGGGGCCTAGACTATAATTTGCATGTGGTACGCAGATATTTTCGGCGATGGAATAAAACGCTGATGGCACGCATTTACATCATATGTAATATTAGGTGGTACGCGGTTGTGTATCTACGTACATGAAAGCTAGACACCCGAGGAGAGTAATTTCGAATTGATAGTTCTATCCAGTTTGTACGGTTGAAAGCTGAATTTGTAACATCACTGTCACTGTCAATTACAAGACAACCATAAAGAGAACATTTTATTTAGTTATCAAAACTATTTTATATTAGTCGGAGATATTAACTTGGCTTCCAAAACTTAACGTGTACTCAACGCTGGATATTGATGAAGATCAACAACACATTTGACAAATTACGGAGTAGCAATTTTTTTAAACCATTTTGAAGAAACAAACTTGAGTACATTGCATAAAGATAGACATGCACATTTCATTTATTTGCCTGGAAGGAAATCCATGCGTATTGTTAGGTGTTTAATCGAACATAATCTCCTAAGAAACACACTATTAGTGTTTCTAAATTATGAACTTGTGTATGGCAATCGAGTCGAAATTGACATAAATAAATACTTTTTTTTTTTGTTACATATTTATACACCCACGTCTCATAAGTCTGCGCGGCACAGAAGTCTGCGCACCTTTACTTTCATTTATGTAAATGAAAAAGAAAACAGCGTTATATTAAGTCCACCAAATATGATAAAATTAACTTATTTTGATCAAAAAGATATATAAAAGTCTAATCTTTAATAATTTAGTTCAATACAATACTGCATTAATGCACAAATGGCATGCTTTTGTAAGCGTAGCGAAAACACTGTCAGAGCACCTGCCATTGTGTCAAGTAAATAATTTCCATTCAACAGTTTGGCTTATAAGAGTTTACAGAAAATTTATATTATATAAATCACAGAAACAACTGAATATCTAAACAACATAAAAGTGAAACATTACCTCTATAAAAGAAAGACAAGTTTATTTTTTTTAATTTTCTTCCGTCTGACATGTTCTCATTGAAAATGGCTACTGACCTATAAATAGTAAACACATGTAGCTATAGTTTGTTTCATAAATGGTTCATTGTCAATGCAACAATAATCTTGAAATATAAATGAATGTATACTATGATTAACGATATTCCAAGTGGTCACCTTTTGGCCATGTATTAACATTAACTTTCTTATTCACATTATATGCTGGTATCAAAAAGTAAAGTTCAAGGACCACCATTCTTATGGAACTTATTTAAAAATTATTTAGGAATTTGAAACAGACTTTATATGTGATACGTCATGTTAAATGACCCCTGCTGTGATACTGATGACCTTTTCTGCTGATGTCATCGAAGTGGGTCAAACGGATGTTTTTATGCGTAGTGCGCAGACTTATGTGCCGTCAAACAGGTTAGTGAAAACACGAGGGTGTCACCAATAAAGTGTTCGTTGCAAGAGTTTTTAAAAATAAGAACTTTTATGTTACCACTAATAAGGTGTTTACTGTTCCACAATTATATGACTTTAAAACAAATCTTTTTTATGGACTAATTTTGCTTTTAAAATGTCACAAATGCTTAGGTGCGCAGAAAAATGCTTTTGTTTGTATTTAATTAAATTATGTTGTTTTAATATTATTCATTGGATATTTTAAAACACAATTTTGAAGTGTTTACGGTATTCAGAAATACGAGAATCTGTCACGGTCTGGAAGTGTTCTTACAAAATCTACTGATTCTAGGTTTACTTTATGTTTACGTGCACCTGTCCTGTGGTTTTATAAAAATCGTGATCATAATTAGCTTTTAAATGAGCTTTGATGTGGCCACATGATTTCCAGAGCCGCCGGAACGATTGCAACATTGGGGCATGCTCCTACGGGAAATTGTTTTGAACTGGTCAGAACTGTTCCGGTGACCACGACTCCTGGTGTGAAAATGCACTGTCAGTGCAGCGGAGTTGGTGCGGGGCAGCACCCTTCCCCCCCCCCCCCCCAAATAATTCATTTTTAATTATTCACCGGGAAATTCTGATGTACAAAAACGAGATCAGATCCCCCCATACGAATTTCGTTCCAGCGCCCCTGCAGTGTAATGATAACAATTCATGACAATAGGAACAAAAATGGCCGATGGTTTACAAAATGTGACAGTTAGTAAGCAATGTAAATAACATGAGAGGTGAAAGAAATAGTATGTTTTATTTAACCATGGCGCTGGAGTACCTAGATTTTTATCCCATCATCGGCTATTGGACGTCAATCATATGGTCATTCTGAAATATTTATTTAGAGGAAACCCGCTGCTGCCACAAAGGCTACTCTTTCCAATAAGCAACAAGGGGTAAAAGACCTTATAAAAGATATGCACAATCCCACAAACAGTACTGCACATACCATGGCCTTTGATGAACCAGTTATGGCCCACTGGCCAGGGCCGTAGGAACTACTTTGGGAGTGGGGGAGGGGCACTGACAGACATCTTTTTTGAAGTCGGGGGCACTATAACATTTTGGTTACAATGGCAAATATTAATGTTAAAAAAAGAAAAAAAGGTCCCTTTCCTCATGTGAGCCTTTTTTTTTTTAACTCCTTAATATTTGTCATTGTTATAAAGAGTTTGTACCCGATCAATCAGGGACCTTCCATTCCCGCTCTTAAAGTCGTTCCAACGGTCCTGAATTGTATTCTATAAAATTAATAATATATGGTAACAAATGGACAAAAAAAAGTAATTGTGATACATTTTAATTAGAATATTAACAATAAACTGGCAATTCAAAGAAATACCGTTGTTTCATTAAATTCAAAATTTAAAAAAAAAACATAAAAATAAACTTCAAAGACATATAAAAATAGGCTTTATTTATTAAACAAAAATCCAAATTTTGGTCCGATATATTGTATGCATGAATTAATATGAACATGCACAATACAACTTCATATTATTTTAAAATTGGGATTTTTACTTTATAAATGGAAAGACCCCCCCCCCCCAAACTTATTCTTTCTTGTCACTGGGAACCTGAATGGTGTCATTTTTTTTCCTTCTGTCTTGTTTCGTCCATTTTGTTTTGTCCCATGTGCATAATTCCACCTCACAACATACCGTGTTGCACATCTTTACAGTAGAGCATCACTTATGCTTCGTTTGATCTTGTGTTGACTTGACATTGCTTTGAGTATATCTCATATTCTACAAATGGCTTAGGCTCATGGGTCTGATGGAAATCCATAAACTTTAACAACCCCCGAGTCTCTATCACGGTCTAGTTTATCATCGCAGGCATAGGCCAACAGATGGCGTTTCGGATGCCAAGCACATGTGAAAGAGGATTCGTTGAGAATTTCTGTTATCTTCTCACCTGAAAAACAGTAAATATAAACAAACTGGAATCGTATTTTACTCATCACAGTAGTGGAACCAAGGGATGGGGTTGTCCAGGTCCACTTTTCTCTTATTTGTTTTTAAAAATTTACATTTTACGAGTGGAATGACATGAAAATTAACCATAACCGATCACATTTGGACACCTCCCTTTTAAACATTCTGCGTCTGCATCTTTACATAATTTTAAAGTTACTATCAGAATTCTATATTCTATTCACAGAGAATACAAAACAAGTTCCAGTGACGAAAGACTGAAAACAACAAGTTGTAATATAAAAAAGTAACTTACAAAAACGGGTATATTTTCTCTATTAAAATGAGCTCATTTTGTTGATGGTGGGTGTAAACTTTCAATTTCAAGGCACAACACTGAAGAAAACATGGTGCAGTGATTCTAAGATTTGATTTTTGTTTTTCTT
The DNA here is from genome assembly GCA_032355785.1 of Symmetromphalus regularis. NCBI lineage: Eukaryota > Metazoa > Mollusca > Gastropoda > Neomphalida > Neomphalidae > Symmetromphalus > Symmetromphalus regularis. The sequence continues at coordinate 7,295 of JAULBS010133008.1, read as the reverse complement.
TTTTTTAGTTTACGACACCACTAGAGTATGCTGAATTATCAATCATCAGCTACAGGATGTCAAACATATGGTAATTTTGACACGTAGTGCCCCTAAAGTCTGTACACACAGGAAATATCACTATTTGTAACTAACAACATTTTTTTTACCCAACAGATTAAATATGAGTTTGTCCAGACTTTAGGGACACCTTGCATTATCCAATCTATTTTGAATTATTGCTTATCTTTCTCTCAACAATTAACGTCTGTATAAATTAAGACTGAATACCACCCAGCTCTGTGTCACCGACTTATAAACCAGCACGCTTGTGTGTACGTATTGTTATCAGTTGTAGCAGAGCCACGATGTAATAAAGAAGTGTTTTACTTTTCACAAAGGTTCTGTTTGATTTACAGAATATTACATATGTCTAAAAAAGTACTATCAGACAGCCAATCAGACGACACAAACTCTGTAAAGATGTATCCAATATTGGTAGGAACAGAAAAAACATTTATTGGTCATCTTTTCTATTATGGTGTCATAAAAATAAAAACACCAGTGTAATACAAAGTATGTAGCAGTAGGATGTTTGTTGGAATAAGATCCAATTATATCCTAAAAGACAATTTCATGCATTTTTACTTTTGTTGCTGTGAAGTTTTATGGAAGGTTTAACATTTTAAGGAAGTATCCAGAGAATATAATAGCACATGCATGAATGTCCTTTTCTATGTTTTAAATATATCATCTGAAGTAAGATTTATATGTAGTTACCTGTATCAATCTTGGATATGTTTTAAATATATCATCTGAAATAAGATTTATATGTAGTTACCTGTATCAACCTTGGATATGTTTTAAATATATCATCTGAAGTAAGATTTATATGTAGTTACCTGTATCAACCTTGGATATGTTTTAAATGTATCATCTGAAGTAAGATTTATATGTAGTTACCTGTATCAACCTCAGATATGTCTTAAATGTATCATCTGAAATAAGATTTATATGTAGTTACCTGTATCAACATTGGATATGTCTTAAATATATCATCTGTAGTAAGATATATATGTAGTTACCTGTATCAACCTTGGATATGTCTTAAATGTATCATCTGTAGTAAGATATATATGTAGTTACCTGTATCAACCTCGGATATGTCTTAAATGTATCATCTGAAATAAGATTTATATGTAGTTACCTGTATCAACCTTGGATATGTCTTAAATATATCATCTGTAGTAAGATTTATATGTAGTTACCTGTATCAACCTTGGATATGTCTTAAATGTATCATCTGAAGTAAGATTTATATATAGTTACCTGTATCAACCTCGGATATGTCTATGAACGTGTCCTCTGAAGCAGATGCTAACATCTTCCCATCAAAACTAAAACTCAGAGCTCGGACCGGCCAGTCCAACCTGGGAATAAAGTCATTTTTGCACTCTTTAAATGTTTTTAATGTTAACACAGATTATGCTACTTGCAGTTTTTATTCCAGCAAAAGTAAACATAAATTATAGCTCATAATACAGCACACAGCCAGGAGTTTTCCCATAGGAGATTAACTCAGATGCAAGCTAATGGATGAATGGTATACACGTCTCTAAACTAAGCACTATCACTATATATAATTGACATTATAAAGTGTTGGTTAAAAGCAATTTATTTTTAATTTACTAAAAATAAAATTAATGACACCACTAGAGCACATTGATTTATTAATCATCGGCTATTGGATGTCAAACACTTGATAATATTGACACATAGTCGAGTGTGAGCCAGTCCCTAATGGGTTTTGAACCACTGTCTTCAGCTTGAGAGTCCGATGTTCTACCACTGGACCACTGACGCTCACTATTTTTGATTGTTAGACCAAACCAGTTTTCCACTGAGCCTAAAAGATACATTAAGTTGTGTTGACCCAAAAATGCCAATGTAAATCAATTTTTATGTCTGCAAACCGAAAAGCGTGTTAATTGTGTGGGCTGGACACATGGTCTATAAATAGAACAAAATCTGCTCTCAACACTATAAAGGATATTTTAAATTATAAACATTCCTACCATTATAACAGAATATACATCAGCTTTTTGTTATATCTAATCTGTCTGAGGCATTGGTTAATGAAAAAGAGGTTTTGTGTACCTACTTAGATAATAATTTAGCACATATATTTATATTATGTGCACTTTCCCGAAGACAGAGCAACACGTACAATAGCTTTTGTTGCACAAGATGTACCCCACTAGCTGGAATCATTTTTATATTATTAAATGAATTCTCTTTTGTATGGCATTAAACCAACTGAACCGAGTATGTTACCAAAATAGTATAACCTTTTACGTTTCCCACGGAATAAAATATCTCTATTTTGTGCAAGTCCAAGTCATATTTTATTGGAAGTTGTTTGCATCTGGTAAATGCCAGGTTATGGTCCTAATATTTTATCATTTGTGGGTATACTATCAGTGGCAGATCAAGACAGGGCTCCAGAGCCCTGCCCCACCCATAAATTATGTAACTTAAAATTTATTTTTTTTAAATCATTATTAATTTTTTTTAAATATCAAAGAATACAAAAAATTGACGTCATATTATCGTCCCCCCCCAATGGATTTTCTGGATCCCCCACTCAATATTTTAGTATATAATGTCAAAGATACTGTACCTGGCAAATGTTCTGACGCAGACAAGTTCTGTCGAGTCCCACAAAGAAACAAGAGCATCGGCACTTCCTGTTGCAAAATACTTGCCAGTGGGATCAAATTTGATACAGATACATGCTGCAGGGTGTGCATTCAACACGTGCTGCATTTTTAATTCAGGATAACTGAAAACAAAGATAAAATCATATTACAGTTCAAAATTTTAGGTTTTAAAATTAAAATGCCATAAGAACTTGCTGTTTATATAAGATAGTTTATTGAATTCTGATAATAATTTCTGGCAGAATTTCTTTTCAAGGATGTAACTTGTAAGATCCTCCAGAACTTCTACTCAAGGAATGGTTTGTTTTGTTTAATTACACCTCTAGAGCACATCTATTTAATCATCAGCTGTTGGATGTCAAATATTTAGTTATTTTAAATATGTAGTCAAGTGTGAGCCAGCCTCCAATGGGTTTTGAACCACTGTCATCAGCTTTAGAGACCGACATTCTACCGCTGGACCACTGAGGCTTACTGTACACTCAAGGAATGAGTTTCCTGCTCCAGTTTCAATCCAGTATTCTGTTGATGAACTTAGATATTTAGATGCTCTTTCCTGCATTGTGAGATGATAGCAACTTAATAATTTTAAAAATAGTTTACCAATGATTGTTTATTTTATTTTTTTAAAACTATGTTTAAATGAAAATTAGTAATAAAATGTTTTAGGATACATTTCACAACTGATGATGAAGCACCCCTTCCTTAGGGGTTATCTATTTTTCTGATAATTTTTTTTATGGGGAGGGGGTTAAAGGGACACATACTTTTCAAAATAATAAAAAATGACGATAATACTATTTCGAAATCACCATTTTTTTTCCTTTTCAGTTTGTACACTTTTGAGGGGAGGGAGGGAGTCTGGAAACAGAGTACATTTTGTATCCTTGTGAAAATGATGAAAAAAACAACAAAGGCTGTTCTTTCTGATTACCAGTTGGCGGTCTTTTATATGCACTTTCCCACAGATAGGGCAGCACATACCACAGCCTTTGATAAACAAGCTGTGGACCAATGGTTGGTGTACATGGCATACACCTACGAAATGAGCCTTATGGATCACTTACCCGGGGTTGGAACTGGTATCGAGATCCAAAATATCATGCCTCAACTGAGATTTGATCTCTGTACCTACCAGCTATGAATCCAACAGTGTACCCACTATATCAATAGTGACAGTCAAACATGCAGGCATTGTGGAATAGGAGGGCTGGTGTGGGTGGGTCTACAGCCCCCGCCACCCCCAGGAAGTCTTAATCAAGCATAAGCCTCATATCCACTTGAAACTCGGTCCTTCAAGCCTAGATCTGTTAACCCCCATAAGGTCTCTGTTAGCCCCCCAAAAAAACTATGTTCATTTGCTTCCGCCATACAGGACATGAGATACAATTGTTGTAAACCTACCTGAGTATGTGAATGCTTCCCTGCCCACTTGTGAGAAAAAACAAATCTCCCTCGTTGTTCCACGAGATCTCATTCACCTCGGACTTGAATTGTTCTTCCACTTTTGATCGGTGTGTTCTTGCATCTATAAATGTGACTAGATCCACTTTGTTCCCCACGGCTATGGTGCTGCCATCTGGTGACCAGCAGATGTTGATGTTTTCACCTGTATGAATAACATTTTTTGAAATAATAATTATTACTATCACAGTGTTCGGTAACTACACTCAACTCAAAAAGAAAGTATGCATGTAATCAATAGTAATTTATTTCATGAACCAGACGACACTCATGGCAGACATTCTGGAATTAGATAACCACACCATTTAGGAGATGAGTGCATGTGTGTACAGTAATATGACAAGTTGCACATGTGTTTGCTGCTAATGGACGATTACTGTGAGCATCCCATAAAACTAAAATATTTTAACATGCATACACTTTGGAGGGGTTGAGTATATTTAGAAAATGCAATTAAATGCCATTGAAACATTGTCAAAAATGGCGAATAACAACATTGTCTAACAGTAGCAAAATATCAAAACAGACTGAGTTACCAAATGCCAATCTACATCGATGAATCATAGAATGTTATATATCTGTAGCAACTTTAAAAAGGAGTAGTACTGATTGAGATGTGACGATCTAGATGTATATATATATAAAGTAGTCAGATAATCATGAAGATTTACTTAAATACCATAAGGACATCTAGAAAGTGAATGCCAAACCACAAAACCTACCATGTGTCACATAAAAATAAATCTATAATTTATGAAGATGTGAAAGCTGAAAAACAAAACATGTTTAGTACACTGTTTCATCAGTGGCTATTAGGTGACAGACTCTGCAACTCATGGTCTTCAGAAAAAAACTTTGACCACTATGTTAGATAATCATTCCAGTTAGCAGTATGGGATCTTTTATACACACTCCCACAGACAGAACAGTTGTGGACCATTAGGCTGATTAGTTGTAAGGAGAAACAGCCCAAATGGGTCCTCTGAATGGAATGGATCCAACATTCTCTCACACCTCAAGCTCAAAGTGAAAGATGAACAACAGAAAACTTGAGATAAACGGTCACCTTTTGTATTGATAGTGGCAGCTGATTTGTTCAACCGTGTGTCCCAGATTCTAACAGTTTTGTCTCCACTTGCAGTCACCAGCAAGTCTGGGTTCTTCGGATGCCAGCATAGCTGATCAACAGTGTCACCGTGCCCACGGAACATGTGATCTCTGTTCTGTATAAATATACAATATATATCATACATGTATATATATAATATCTTGGTACACAAAATACACATATATGCATACATGTATAAAGAAAAAGAAATATTTTATTTTAATAACTGATAATCCTGCATTAATCCAATAAATATCACACATACATACATACATGATATAAGAATAACACACACACACATAATATTATATAATTTATATTGGCACGACTTTTGATGGATAAACTGTTAATGCAACAACAGTCAACAGTCAACAATACCAAGCGATCACGCTCCAGGGTGAAAATGCAGACACATTTGTCAAATGACCCAGACGCCAGCTTTCTTCCATCGCAACTCCAGGCTACAGAATGAACTTTAGCTGTATGAGCTTGATTGTCGCGTATTCTGCTGTTACTTTGAAAATATTTTCGCATTTGCTCCATGTAAGTCGCCATTCTTGTTCTTTTGTAGTACTTTCCTCTTTATTTTAGGAGAACCGCTATTAGCTTGTCTAATCAAATCCGAACGATATGTTCAAAACTTATCTTTGAGCAAAGTTAATCGGTCCTGGTAATGCGGTTGAAATGCTACCAAACTTGCGGCTGGTAGGAACTGGGATCAAATATCAATCCAGGCAATAGGATTTTTAATCTTAGTATCGGGGCCAGAGTGAGTGCTCCACAAGGTTCAGTGGGTAGGTGGTGTTCCACGTACACCGACCAGTGGTCCGGTCCACAACTGGTTTATGAAAGGTCGTGTTTGTGCTATCTTGTCTGTAGGATAGTGCATATAAATGATCCCTTGATGCCTATCTGTCTGTGGGATAGTGCATATAAAAGATCCCTTGCTGTTTATCGAAAAGCAGCGGGTTTCGTGTCTTTTACTAACACTAACCTCTGTCCTGGACAGCCAGCACAGGAACCTGAGTTGTGTGCCCATGACAGCGTGCTTGAACCTTAATTGGATATAAGAACGAAAATAAATACAACCAACGACAGTAAAGTGTTACATTTATGCAATATAAAATATGAACGAAAAAATAAAATGATTATTTATGGAAGAAAGAAAGAGAAAAGAAAGAAAAAAGAGAAAGAGAGAAAACATGGGGGGATATCTGTTATCTGTTTTCCACACTTTGGCAGCTCAACGTATTTAGCGTATTACAAAGTCAGTCTGGGGGCCACTCTGACAGGGGGACCCTGGGTAACAAATCCGGCCTTGATTATTATTTGTTATTATTATTTTTTTCTATATACAGTCGAACTTCGATAACACAAACTTCGGAAACTCGAAAACTTCGATCTCTCAAACTAAATACCGGGTCCCGACTGAATTACTATATAAACTAATAGTAACGGACCTCGAACAAACTTCGAAAACTCGAAAATTCGATCGCTCAAAGTATATATTTTTTCCCAGTATAAGGATTTAATGCAAATCAGCTCTCGAAAACTCGAAACTAAAAGTCCCATGAAGTGGTCAAATGGAATAGCCAGTTAAGCAATAAACTTTTACAGACGCAGGGCTGCATTGATTACATAATGTTTTGTGTGATCACAGACACCGGCTAACATTCTTTAAAGAACTGGTGAAGGACCCTGTAATGGTGGGGAGGGGGGGGGGGGCGGAGGGTAGCCAGATTGGCGACATAAAGTAGACCTACTATTGGGACGGTTCCCTCCCAAAAAACAGACATCCCATTTGATAGACAACACTATTTATTGGGTTATGTAATGTATCCTGTACACCCTTGTCAGCATTAGTGGTACCGGTTGGAACGGAAAATAGCCCAAATGGGTCTACTGATAAGGATCGATCCAATGACCGACCGTTTCACAGGCGCACACGCTACATCCCGCTCTCTGATGACAAAAGGGTAATTCAGAATTATTCATGTTTTCCTGTTTGTACACAATTTACTCAG
>JAULBS010132997.1:0-13274 GCA_032355785.1 Symmetromphalus regularis | reverse complement strand
ACCAGTTGTGGACCACTGGTCGGTGTAAGTGGTATACACCTACTCACTGAGCCTTGCAGAGCACTCACTCTGGGTTGGAGTTGGTATTTAGATTAAAAATCCCATGCCTCGACTGAGATTGGATGTCACTACCTACCAGCCCTATGTGCCGACAGTTTAACCAATACACAACAGGGGCCGGTAAAACTTGTGTCAGATGCTTCACACAATCCATGGTACATGTACTTGTGGTCTTTTATCTGCGTGTTACGTAATGGTATACATCTGAGGTAATTTGCACCTCATCATAATACCATCAGGTGCAGCGTGCTAATTGATCTTTACATGCAGCGTGACAGGCACCATGAGGTGAGAACATGTATCAGAATGTGTAGCCCGGGGTATGTGTGTTCCAGCTATTTACAAACTAATTTGTGTAGTTGTTTATTGTATCAGTGGATGTTTACATTGTTCAGCACTTTTATCAGATAAGCACCGTTACTTGATGGGTTAGAGCAGTTGCTTGATGGGTCAGAATCATTGCTTGATGGGTCAGAACTGTCTTCTGATGATAATAAGCTAGAACAAGAAATCTAACCCCAAACCTAACCAAAATAATGTGCGTTCATGTGCAGTTTGCGGGTTACGGTTTTGAGATAAGTTTCTTTGATGTCTACATATGTTTAACATATCTACGTGTAGTTTTCAATTTTTTTATGATTAGCTTTTCATATATTAGAGACGTGTACTCTTCAAAACAAACGTAGAGAAACCTGAAATATTAATGTTAATATCAACTGTTAGAGCGAACAAATGTTTTGACAACAGATGTCCTAATAAATAATGTTCAGGTCTGTTTATCATCTGGGACATGATAGGGAGACGTGTGCATCAAAGTCAAATACCTCCCCCTCCCCACCCCCCTCTGACCACATTTGTGGAACTTGGTCAGGCACTGCAAGAGGAGTGGAACAGACTCCCTCAAATGACCATTGGGAAACTCATACACAGTATGCCACGTGGACCAAATGAATGTCTCACATTGTTGCGGTATTACCCACTACAGATATAAAATATGTGAACTTTCAATTTGCGCTTCCGAACCCCGTCGTCCTACAAGATCTTTGGTGGTCATAAAACCTACAGTAATACTGAACTACCGGTTGTAATGTTTGCCCAATTAATTCACTATTATAATAATTATAACCATTCCCCACAGCTAATATACCTTACAATTCTGGCAATTGTGAATTCTTATTAGAGTTACCCTACTTTTTTTGAAGAGTTTATATGGTTAAATGATTCCTGTGAAAAAGTGAGCCTCGGTGGTCCAGCGAGAGAATGTCGAACTCTCAAGCTGATAACATTAGTTCAAAACCCGTTGTAGACTGGCTTACACTTGACTACATGTCAAAATAACCAAATGTTTGATATCCAACAGCCGATGATTAATAAATCAATGTGTTCTATTGGTGTCATTAAACACAATCAAACTAAAAAATAAAAATAAATGTTCCTGTAAAAATGTTTAATCTACAAATTGCATGTGCACATTCCCTGGGTTTACTTACCATCTATTATATATATTGATTCTACATTGTATATATATATATATATATAATTATGAATGGCACTCAGCTGCAAAACCATTACAGGAAGCCAAGACCTCCCATGTTCTTCTGGATTAGAAATTAACAGCATATGTGTATGTAGTGAGCCCATACCCGTGCAGCCCGCTGCTAAATATTGAAGGTTAAAGACCCCGAAGCTGCAAATAGAAATTTCTCTTATTTAACCAATTTGTTTAATGCTTTTGCCCATTTTTATCATTCAGATCAGTGGATATGGATGTTAAAGAGGCATTATCGACTTGAGTGCACGTTAAAGCAATCAGTTCTGCCAAAAACAATTAGATAGATCTATACATTAAAAGCACTTGCAACGTCAGTCCATGCAGGTGCATGCGTATGAACGGTTGAAAATTAACATAAAACCCATCGTAGCCAGGAAGATCAGTTAAAGAAACAGCTTTGTTGCCCTTATCGAATTCAACTAGCCGTCCAGTTATTGCATTAAAAACAATCACAATATCCTTACTCAGAATGGAAATAATTTATTTTCCAAAATAAACTTGAGGGAAAATTTGCAAGATTTGCCATAGATTTGGCTAAATACAGTATCATTTACAGTCATCTGTCACATTTATAATAAATAAACAAAAATAACCAGAAAATAAATGGTGTTATCTTAAATGTATACATATGGAAGATTAATATCAGATGTTTCAAAGTAAAGTTTGTTTTATTTAATGACACCTCTTGAGCACATTGATTTTTATCTTATCATCGGCTGTTGGACGTCAAACCTATGGTCATTCTGACTTTTCTTTAGAGGAAACCTGCTGTTGCCATATAGGCTACTCTTTCCAATAAGCAGCACTTTACCACAGAGGATAGCACATACCACGGTCTTTGATGAACCATTTGTGGACCACTGGTTGGAAAAGAAAATAGCCCAAACTGCAAATGGGTCTACTTAGAAGGATCGATCCGATGATCGACCACTTCAAAGGTGGAAGTGTTAAAACTTGAGCTACATCCCGCTCCCATCAGATGTTTCAATAAATTCAGACGTTATTTAGAAATATTTGTACATACAGTACTAGTTTTCCCATAAATCTTGCAGAAAGTGTATGTACATATATGTATGTGCATTTACTTTCTATTTGTGAATTGTTACAATGTCTGAGCCAGTCTCGGTGGCGCAGTGGTTAAGCTGCTGGTCTCACGGCTGGTAGGTACTGGGATGAAATCTCAGTTGAAGCATGGGATTTTTAATCTCGATATTGGCTCCAACCCACAGCTCCGTAAAGACTCAATAGATAAATGTAAGCAACTTACACAGTCCAGTGATCAACAATGAGTTTATCAAAGGCTATGGTATGTACTATCCTATCTGTGGGAAAGTGCATATAAAAGATCCCATGTTGCTAATTGGAAAGAATAGCCTATGTGGGGGTAGAGGAATTTCTCTAAAAGACCATGAGTCGTAGAATACCATATGTCTAGACATCTAATAGGCACTAAATAAAGCAATGTACTGGGGTGTCGTTAAACAATTCTTTCTTGTTACAATGTGAATTTTCTCTTATACCTCTCTTACAACTTAAATAGAATTTCTGAAATAGAATACATACATGTAGCTGCATATAAAACTTAAACATCTCAGCTTAAAGTAAGCCACTTTATGTTTGTCTTTTAACTTCAGTTCACCAGTTCCAATTACACTGTCAGAGAAACATGCAGACCAAATCTCTTCGCTTCTTACGTTCTTCCAATTTTTTTTTAAATCCTCTGTCCTCCAGTTCCCAAAGTGAGTTTATGCTAATTTGAAAACCTGGTACCTAGCTGTCTTGCACTGGCTTCTGTTACATGATCGTTCATGTATCCTGTGGAGAAGCTATCTTTCTCAACTTAGCCCAGGGACACTGCAGCAGTTCTTTGGTTCTCCCAGGAGCATTCAATGTTAGAACACTGGCGGCAGACGCCAACTGAAAGCAGAACTGAAAGCAGACGGAAACTCGGAGCAGAAGTGAAATTGAATCAGATGTCGAATGATGGTCTTTTGTCTCGTTCATGTGACAAATTATGTGCTAATGTTGGAGATTCGCTGTTTGGATTAGTTTTGTTTCGAGTTTGTTTTATTCTCTACAGAATGGATTTTTAAATTATAAATTAACCAATTTAACTTATTTTCTTAAAGCTGAATAATTTAAATAGGACCTCGTTTGAGAAAAAAGAATCACAGAAAGTAATTTTGTTTGAATTTTAAAACAAATATTTTTGTTAAAATGAGTCATTTTATTAGAAGATTTATGGACAGTCTTTGTTCTTACTAATTTTGCTGATCTTTTAAGTAATTTATTTCTGTCATGTTTCATATTAATCTACATCTTTGTCAGTTTGTGTAAATCTTTAATATTGGGTAAGACATTTTTATCTCTTCCTCATTGTCCTGATTAGGGATTCCTTGGAATTAATTCAGTGTGAACTCTGGTAAACGAGGTCTGGTTAAAATCAGGGAAAAGCAGTATTGGTACATGTACTCATATATCATGCTAAAAGACTCATTTAAACAGCTTTTACTGACGAGCACTATACCAACGGTATGCCAGTTGGCGTCTGTGGATATTTTGTTTTTTCCTCTCAGTCTTAAACCTGACTGTTTTACTGCATTATCTTGCTGTCTGTTCACACGGTAAAAGCAAATATGATACATATTTTCCTAAGCATTTGTAATTAGGTGTGATATTACATCAATAAAATATTCTGTGTTGTTCAGGTCCTTTTGGTGGGAGAATTTTGTTTCAAATTTAGTTTTCTTCATTTCTGTTGGAGATTCACCTAAAGGATAAACCAACATCAACCTGATAAGACTTTTTGGATTTACAAAACTGGATACGAATTAACAATGGATTTGTCACGGTTTCGGAACATCTCATTAAGCATGCCACAAATGCCATCGATGCCACAAATGCCGACCATGCAGACAATGCGGAACCTGAAGATTGCGGTGTGGCTGCAGAATCATCTTCACAGTGAAGACAACGGCGATGGTGATGACGGTATGTGACACACAGCGCTAACAGTAATAGCATGGCATGAAGCCGAATGCCTCTTTACAAGCTAGGGAAATGTTTGCGAAGCGTTTTAACAGGTGCATGGCCGATTGAAATTAAGATAGCGCCAGTTTAACCTTGTTGCAGGAAAGTAATGTAAATTGGATTGGGGTTCTCATTTTCAAACTTAAAAAAGATGGGTGACTTCTATTATTCACCATGACAACCAGTAGCCAATGTTTACTTTTGTGCTGGGGTGGGTGGGGGGTCGTTAAATAAATAAATCACCATGACAACAAAATAAGCTGTCTGAGATATACATACATGTTGTTAAAAAAATTGGTCATGTATTTTCGTTTTGTTTTTTTCTCCAAATTTATCACCTCTGTAATATGCATAATTTTATAAATTGGTCATTTCCAAACTTGAGTAGAATTTTAATGATGAAACTGCTTCTTGAATTTGTGAAATTTATCACATTTTGGTCAATAATGAGTTAGTACCATTTTTGGAGTTACTAGGTTTGGCCTCAATTTATAAAGCATGCGAAGTTAACAAAATATGCCCTGATTGTTGAATTTTGTTATGGAAAAACCTAGCAAGTAACAGTTGCATTCTTTATTTCAAAATTTAACATATTTGACTTAATAGGTTTTGCCTTAACGCTCATGATGTATACATGTACCATGGAAATACATAATACATTCAGAAAAAAATATATATACATGTAATATCTAGAGTTTTCTCTAAGAACCTCCTCAGTGACCCTGATGCCAATCATTTGACTGTTTCAAATATGTTTTGGCCCGGTTGAGAACTTTCATTTCCCTGAGGCATCAGTATTGACTGGTTTTAAGTGTTTCTTCAAATTACCTGTCAACCATCTACTTGGAAACTTATGAGAAAAGCTGAGTGGTCCCGAGAATTTAATATAAAGACATTGTGTGCATTGTGCAGCATTCGGTTTGATTATTGATTTTTTTTGTATGAAGCCTGTCATGGTTGGACTTGGAATATTTTTAATGTGCTAAAGGAAAGAAATGTTTCTTTAAGACACCCCAGCACATTATTTATTCACTGGCTATTTAGTGTCTGGTGTTTTGAGATTCGTGGTCTTTAGAGGAAACCTCTGTTGTATACATCAAGCCTGGAAATAATTATTTTAGTTCAGCTGGTCAGAATGTCCAGCATCAATCAGCTTGTGCCGGACATTAAAGAAAATGTTCCTGACACACAATTTAATATGAACAATTTAAACAAAATAAACTGTTTAGTTTTTATGGCATATGCTTATTATTATTTAATTTTTCACAATTTATTCAACAGACACAAGCTATATGAAGCTGACTGCTTTTTTCAAATGTTATTTTTACCAAAAGTTAAAACACGAGTGTCGGACAAAATGACCGACGCAATTAACTTTGTGACTGTCAAAAAAAATCTTCCAAAATGACAAAGTTGTACTGGTCAGTGTCCTTGACCAGCCACTTATTTCCAGGCTTGTACATGTAGGTTACTCTTTCTAATAAGCAGCAAGGGATCTTTTATATGCGATTCCCCATAGACAGGACCTCATACCACAGCCTTTGATAAACCAATTGTGTGCCACTGGCCAGTTTAAGTGGCTTATATCTACATGTACCCATTGAGCCTTGTGGAGCACTCGTTCTGAATTGGAGTCAGCATTGAGATTAAAAATCTCATACCTTGACTGAGATTTGATCCCAGTACCTAACAGCTGTGATACTGAAAGCTTAACCACTGCGCTGGTGAGGTTGGTTTTTAATTTGCTAAAACAGAAAATTGTTTCCTTCACATCATAGCCAATTTAATAAAAAAGTTCTGATACTCAATATGATGTCTAAGCTATATGTACAGGTCTATAGTTTACATGGTGATTGTTAACAGAATACATTCATTTTGTAAAGAGATTTGCAAAATTAAAAGTGTTACTTGAACAAAGAAACCTAGAGTAAAGTTTGTTTTTATTTAACAGCGCCTCTAGAAAACACTAATTTTTATCTTATCATCAGCTATTGGACGTCAATCACATGGTCATTCTGACATTTTTATTTAGATGAAACCCTCTGCTGCCACATAGGCTACTCTTTTCGATAAGCAACAAGGGGTCTTTTATATGCATCACCACATAGACAGGACAGCACATACCACAGCATTTGATGAACCATTTGTGGACCACTGGTTTGAATGGAAAATAACCCATACTGTAACTATGTCCACTGAGAAGGATCGATCCGATGACTGACCGCTTTATCGACTGTTTGATGTACATCCCGCTCCGAACAAAGAAACAAACCAACCAATCTACCCAACCAGATTCCAATTGGAAAATGAGTCGTGGTACAAGGAATAACAATTTTTAAAACTGTTCTATATAATTATGTAGATGTCTTTTTTGAGTAGCATTCCCTGTAAAAACATTTCTGCATCTGCTGCAACATATATGTACGTACATATACTTGGATTTCATTCATTTCAGCTCAACTAATTTGTGCTCTAGGAACAAGAATGACTGTATAAACACTGGTAGTAATAATGTTTAAATTTCAGGACTGTGTGTACGTTTAGCCACCAGACATAACCCATTTCTCTCTTCCCCACAGCTGCTTCAGTGTTTATTTTTTGCTGATTAATGAAAAAAACATCCTTAACCGTTGCTCTATGATAATAAATGAATTTCTAACACAAATGGTAGTGAACAGATTCTCCTGCATGTTTATAACACTGAGTCATGGTCGTAATGATTTATTATGGCTCCAGTGATTTTAATTTATATTTTGACAATTTTCAAGGAAGAACACATGTGGTTGCAGTTGCGATGGCATTTTTCATAATCTTTGAAACAAGGAGGAATTTAAAGTTAAACAAAAGAGCAATGGCTACTTTTACTCAGGGTAACAAAGTGTGTACATGTAGTTTCAGAATTTTAGTCTTTCAAAAGCTTTATAATTGGAATACCTTTATGCTGCTAAATAAGCCCACTAGACTCGGCTTATAAAATGTTTAGACCATGGATTCTAAGCTCAGACTAACGTCTAGACTAACATTATGCTGTTTGATTGGCAATGTCTTGATTTTATAAAATGGTTAGTCTCGATTTTTTAAATTGATGGTTAAGCTTAAAACAGTTTGAATGATGATTCAAAGATTAATTGTCAGATCAAACTCCATTGGTAGACTCGCTATCTTATTGGTTTTGTCCACCCAAAACAGTGCACCATGACTGATTTATCAAATGCTTTAGTATGTACTGTCTGTCTATTGGAAAGTGCATATAAAATATCCCTTGCTAATAATTAGAAAGAGTAGCCTATGTAGCAGCAGGTTTCCTCTAATGACCATGAGTTTATGGTGGTATGTGCTATCCTGTCTGTGGGATAGTGTATATATAAGATCGATAAGAGTAGCCACATTAGTGTGGCTGTAGAAGGTTTCTCTTACCTCATAGGAAGCTGAGCTTGTGTCCAGGACAGCGTGCTTGAACCTTAATTCAATATAAGCACAAAAATAAATACAACCAACCAACAGGAAAAGTTAACATATTTCCTCTGTAGACTTATGACAGAATTGTGGGGAGGGGTTGGGGGAGGGGATAATTGTCAATGAGAAAATGCCTAAATATTACAGAATCTCCAGCTGGCCCAGGATGCATCTTTGTTAAAACTTTAGCTTTGCTGCAGTGGGTCCTATACATGTACTTGCCTTAGAAAAGTGATGCTGCAGTCATTTGGTGTCAGATCATCAAGTGGCCTTAACTTTTGTGATTGAGTATACTGTATGACAGTATTACATAGACCAGTCATCAATACTGTAATATTATACAGCAATGTGGAAGTACATGTTTGTAGCAGCTGTTAAAATACAGATTTGTGGGTTAGTATACAACTGTAACTTCCAAGATAGCTTGATCAATAATTTCTTTACAACTTGTGTAATGTGACTGAAACTGGTCTGATTTGGGAATTCTTAAGATCAAACTGAGTTTGTAAATCTGTCCTTTCAGACTCCATGAATATATTACAATGCTGTTCAGGTTATGTGCCGTTTTATAATGATATGAGTGGACTTCCATTTTGCTTTAAAAATTGGAAATCTAACAATTAATATAAATTATGACACTTTTTTTAATGTAAAATGATCATGCATGGCTAATCTTCTCCAAGCCATTTAACTAATTGCTTGAACTTGCTTGAAAACAGAAAGTTGCAATTTTATGCACTCATGTTTTGTCATTTAGTTTTTTGTGTTGAAATGTAAAAATTGACAAAACTGCTATACTCATTTGAAATTTTTCAAGGACGTAAAAAGCAATCTTATATTTATGTCATACATGTATATACAGTAGTGCCCTACCTGTACATATGATATACATGTTAAAGTCTTCATGTTTCCAATATTTTCTTTTCTAAAATCCAGTATGAAGACTTTTTATAATTCCTAATAAAAGTGATTAAACATTTTATTTTTTAATTTACAGTATACAGTTTTTAAAAATGTAAATAGAGATAATTTTCACACCAGTCTGGCAATCTACAAACAAACAAAAAAACAAACACCATATCTTGTTTTTGTGCCCTGGAAATCTGCCTCTCTTGACTGCTGCTCCAGAGAAAGCTATTTTAAATCAATGTTTTCCTACCTCATCTGTGTGTAAACTAATACACACAGGTATATAAATAGATAATGCAGGTTAAGCCTTTCACACTGCTCGTTAAATGCTTACCTTGGCTAAATAATGATCAACTCCACGTACATTAGTTTCTGCATGAGTACCAGTATACACGTTTTTGCATACAGGAAAAAAAAAAAAGAAAAAAAAAAAGGAAAGGTTTGTTTGTTTAATGACACCCTAACATGTTTATTCAGTGGCTATCAGGTATCGGGCATATGATGTTTTACCGGCCTCTGTGGTGCTGTGGTTAAGCTATCGGACTTGAGGCTGGTAGGCACTGAGATCAAATCTCAGTCGAGGCATGGGATTTTTAATCTCCGTATCTGCTCCAACCCAGAGTGAGTCCTCTGCAAGGCTTAGTGGGTAGGTGTATACCACTTACACCGATCAGTGGTCCACAACTGGTTTAACAAAGGCCATGGGATAGTGTATATAAAAGATCCCTTGCTGTTTATCGAAAAGCAGCGGTTTACGTATCTCCTACTAACACTAACCTCTGTCATGGACAGACAGCACAGGAACCTGAGTTGTGTGCCCAGGACAGCATGCTTGAACGTTAATTGGATATAAGCATGAAAATAAATACAACCAACCAACCAGTAAGATCAATTATCCTTAGATGGTCCATTGGGTTATTTCCCTTTCCCAAGCAGTAGTTCATGACTAGTCTATCAAAGATCATAGTATGTTATAGAAAGTACATATTAAAAGACTTTTTGCTGCCAATCAAAAACAGTATTCTATGTGGTACAAATGAGGTTTTTTCTGTGATGTAAATACCATATGTTCCAACGCCCTAACATCTGCTGATCTTTTGCTGTTTAACAAAAAAATTTCTCATGTGATGCATGCATAATACCTGAAAGTATATGAGTGTCATTTGCACATGCTGCCTGAAATAACCTGCTGAAGGTTAACCCCTATCAGACTGTTCAAGCACTGTATTTTGTGACTGCAGGTGTCAAGACAATTGTTCAGAACTATCACTTTACTTAATCTCTTTCACCTGTCACACAAATTAGGCAATAAATATCCCAGGTAGCAAAAGGCAATGACCGAATATGCATCGCATTTGTAACAAGAACACTGGTGCAGCATGCAATACGTTAACCACAAGATAATTATAGCTGAAAGCAAAAAATAAAAATGACCACCATCATTGATTTGCTAGATTTTATAAACAAAGCAATGGTCACAAGTGTGCTTGTTATTGAATTTATTAATTTTAAAAATCTTTTGTGTAATTGTTTCCCTCTCTCCCCAACTCCCCCCCCCCCACCCATCCTCCCAACCTCTTTCAAGTTCTGTTAGGTCTTTGGAACTGTCCTTTTCAAAATATCATGAGCTGACGAGTCCTTAAATATTCATATCGTCACCTTCATAACCTATATGCCTAAGTCAGTTTTGAAAAGGAAAAAAACTGCTGTAATTACCCATCAATGACTATTAACCATTTCTCGTATTATCATCGAGTGGGTTAGGAGGTGCACAATGACTTAGGCAATTTTACTGCTTATAGCAACTGGTATAAGAACTGACGTTGAAAATCTCAAAATAGACAAAAAATTACTTTGGCATTTTGGTTATGAGGGTGATTATATTTATATTCAAATAAGACTTCTGACTGACAAAAATGTAGCTAGCCTGCCATAGACATATTTCTACCTTCACAGTTAACTTCAGAAGCCTTGGAAATAGTAAACTGTCTTATAAAAGTTTTAAAGTACATAGAGGTTATACAATAGTGTATATAATGTGCTATAACAATAGTGTGGAAACCTATCTTGTTGACAACTGCAATTTAACTCTACAAAGCAGAAAAAACTAGGGTTACCCACCATTATTGAGTTGTGAGCATAGAAAACATAGGACAATGACTGAATGAGACAAAACAGATTAGCCATTTGCAATTTCACAGAGCTGTACGTAGTACATAATTATATCAATGTTACCCACAAATTGCTATTCACATGAACTTACCCCCTCAGAGAAACCACAGATAATTCAGGATTTTTTTAAAAGCAGGCTTCTAGAAATTTACAATTTGAATAACTCATTTGTGGATTATGTAAATTTGGTTCAACCCATTACAAAAAACTCAATATAATCAGTTACAAAAAGTATTCAATAAATAATATAAGAATGAGTTTTGTAAAATCTGACTTGTGTAAATGAAGGACAAACCAAATGATCATTCACTGAACTTTCAGAGGTCTGGTTAAATAGGAGTATATTGTTTTAATCAATACCTATAATGCATTAAAGGAGGTAATATCTATAATGTGTTAAACAAGGTAATCACATGATCAAACCTGATACCACCACATGGGCTATTCTTTTTTTTATGGCAATCAGATCTTTTAGGTTCTAAACAGCTTCCAAAAGTTTAGCTAGACGATGAAATTAAATCTCAACTGACACAAAACATGACAAAGAGAATATCACAATAATAAAAAGTATTTTTACTTCAGTATTGTTTTTATTTTCCTTTTTTTCTTATTTTAATTATTTACCATTATTTTCAGATTGTCATGAATGTAAAACTGACTAAGATGTCAGCAGGAAATTAGTCACATACTAACTATACTTTAAGAGCAGAGCTAACAGGAAGTGGCATGACATACTGCAGCACATGTCGGACTTTCTGTGAGAATGTGGATTTTTCTGGGGAAAGTGGGCCTCCAGTAATCCAAATTTCTCCTTTTTTTAATTACAAAAACAAACAAACTTTTGTGGTTTTTGGGTTTTTTTTTTAATACAGCTGGTGAGGTGTGTATATACCCTTAACACCTTCACTCCCTTGGGTATGGATCTTTGATATTTTAACAAATTCTGATGATTTGCTATCTTTTTGTGTACAGACTAGAGAATGATAAAATGACAATGAAAGGTAATCCATATAAGATTATCACTGTTATTCCTAAGCAATATAATAAAATCCACCTTGGTGTATACCTACAATGTTGGGAAATCACCTGTTTCAATGGATAAATTCCTAAATAGGATTAGTATAATTGAATATTTCCACATTATTTATTTCTAAATTTAATTTTAAAGAAATAATCACCAAAAACCATTTTATTTTATTTATTATTAGACATTAATTAAAATGCAATAACCAACTATAAACTATATTAGCATTGGTATTTTAAAACTAGGTTGAAGTCATCATAATGCCAACCAGGCATGACCAAGAAGACATAAACAATAAACTTCCATTTAATACCAACAATGCACTATTGCAGGACACATAATCCAACCAGCAGGTACTTGAATAACCATTCACACCAACTTATTGTCCTATATCCCAACATGTACAGGTGTTATTCAGTTTCAATCCATGTACATACAAACCACAGAAACAGAAATCTAGAGAGTGAACGTATTAGTAGACCATAATCTCAGCCTAAAGCAGCACTGCAGGTTAAGATTGTTGTGAAAATATTATTTTATCCTGCAGCATCACTGTGGGCATGGATTTGTATCAGCTAAAACCATCTCTTGTTAGACTGGACCACACTGATACCTTTTCAGAATAGTTGGTCATATTAACCTGAAAAACTGTAAAATTAGGGTACCTTCTTTAAGCCATCAATGCAAGGTTAGGTTCTTGTGAAAATATTAGCAGATAATAATGTTGTTTTAAAGCATGACTGTGGGATTGGAATTATATTTGGCTGAACTCATCAGATATTGGACAATATATTCATAGTACCCATGGGAAAATGAAGATCTTTACAACAATAATATTAACCTGATATTGGCTTTAGAACAGTTTTAAAAATTAGGGTAACTTGTTCAAACTATCATCACATGTTCAGATTCACTGAAAACATTACAAGAATATAACTTTAGGCAGCAACATGACTGTGGATTCGAATTTTGCTGAATAAAAGAAAAAGTAAAGTAAAGTTTGCTTTATTTAACGACGCCTCTAGAGCACATTGATTTTTAATCTTATCAGCGGCTATTGGACGTCAATCA